>JXSR01S064135.1:26056-53981 GCA_000969725.1 Ophiothrix spiculata
TTTTACCATGCTCAAAAAAATAAAAAATATCTAGGGTCGGTGGTAAAATTAGGGTAGGTCGGGTTACGCCAATCAAACAATTTTTTTAGGCCTTATGTGAGAGTAATGATAGGAGCATCATTCAAGCATTTTTATCTGCTTTTTGTTTCAGGAATTAGTCATTACCACCCTCAAAGCATTGGGTTACACTACCCTAATGTGTGGTGATGGGACAAACGATGTGGGGGCACTCAAACATTCACATGTAGGTAAGTAACACTGGAACTTTACTATACTGTAAAACATGTTAATTTCGCGAGGTATTTAATTTCGCGAATTTCGCGAGGGTAAAGAATTCGCGAAATTAAATCCTCGCGAAAATATTGTTTATTGAAAAATGTAATGGAGCTCTTTAACATGTGTTAAAACACTTTGATTTTATGCCAGACGATCGACTGATGCTCACCCCTATCTTGCAATGGAAAAGTCCATCATGTAAACAAACCAAATTGTCTGGCAACTCTGGCTGTCGATCGACAATTGAAGTGTCCATGGAATGGGGTTTGTTTGTAAAAGTTTTGATTTATTTCGGCAATATGACCTCTTACTTTTACAATTGTTTATAAACATCATGTGTGGAGCCTTTTTTCATGCAGATTTTCAAGGTATTTTAGTAATATTTTGACAGGAACATCGGAAACTAGAAGATAATATATGGCCTTCCGAATTCGGAAGACATACATAATCATCACAAATTTCAAATTCGCGAAATTTAATACTCGCGAAAATGTCACTTCTTGCGAATTCGCGAAATAAAGTCCCCGCGAAATTTAAGTGTTTTACAGTATCTTGGTGGAAAGTACATGGTTTATCCCTAAAAATGTATCAATCAGCATTCAACAACTCACTGTATCTCCTTATACAGGAGCGTACCGTTGTTGATTAGTGATGAATCCACAGTTGATATTCAAATAAGCGTGTCACGCACGGCACAGCGTTCACAGAGGTGCGCTTACGCAGTGCACATAAATTGGCGCACTGTTCATCGCGCGTCGGGAACTTGAGTACGTGTAAGGACTTGCACTTGGGAACAGTTAAAAACGACAAAGCAACAATCATTTAAAAACTAGCATTTTGATTCATATTCTTCAAAGTATTTTTATTGAGATGAGTATCTGTTAAATTGAAAACATTTAGAATTTAAGATTTTCGTTGTTGAAAGGTATTCAAACATGCTACAGAGTTGGTTCAACAACGATGCATCCGATGCGTCGGCATATTTTTATCACACTTGGGTGGCTAAAGCCACCCTCGCGCGATAAAAAATACGCAGACGCATGGATGCATCGTTGTTGATTAGCGATGAACAACTCTGTAGCATGTTTGAATACCTAAATGTTCAATGTCTGAAGACAACAGGTTGTTTCTCATGTTACTCATGATCAGAGGAGGTTTTCAGAATATCCCACAATGCATTATTCTGATATTCTTAGATATAATAGGCAATAATGGTTTTCTGGACAAGGGGCTGTTAGAAATTTGAGAATTCCATTGAATAGTACTCATTCATATCTTTCCAGCGATGTGTTTCTTTTCAAAACAGCCCAGTGTTTACCCACATTGCTGACACTTCAAAAACGTCAGAAACCTGTACAAAAGTATAGGAATTGAATTGGATTTGCATGTACATTGTACAATGTTGCATTGCATCGTGGGATATTGTGAAAACCTCCTCTGACTCATGATGAGTTGTATAGACCATATCTATAATTGACATACTCCCGCCGTTGATGGGGTAAATCCACAGAATCAGGCGGGGAATCGGAATTCGGCCAAGTATGATAACTACCCTACTTGATCTCGCTCTGAGTTCCGTTCCCCTTCCGATTCTGTGGATTTACCCCATCAACGGAGGGAGTATGTCAATTAGGCCAAAAAAAAATAATTGTTGTGTTGCCCTCAAGTGGGATTTCTGAAAAATTGAGTCGGTCGGTCGGAAAATATATATTTTTTTAAAAAAGCACCCAAAGTATCAAATTTGGGTGAATTTTCCACTATTTTCTCAAAAAAACACCCAATCTGAGCAAAATTAGGTGCTTTCCCGACCCTAATATTTTTTTATTTTATTTTTGAATAGGGTCTGTCGCTGAGGGCAACATAACAATTTATTTTTTTGGCCTTATAGATATGTTCTATAGGGTGTGTGTATAATTGTTAAAAGTTTAGTATCAAGCAATGTTGACCACCAAAATTAATTGAATTCGGAATGCTTCAAATATAAAGCTTTAAATTGACAGTGATTGGTGCCTTGCTTTCCCCAAAGAAGTACATAAGGAAAATGCATTTTGTTCTCTACCATTCATTTTCTCTTGTTTATCATGTGGAGCATTTTATTAAATAAAATGTTGAAAACTGCTGATTTACATGTAGTGCATTTCACTGTATTTCTGACTTTGTAAAGGTATATGATAATTTGAACATATTTAAGGTCGCAAAAATTTTGATTTTACTTGTTCATGTTTAGAATCTTCTTTTTTTTCCTTTGATTGCTACCTCGGTTTGAAGATATTCATATTCTTAAATCAACCAGACTGCCCTTCTGAAACTTCAAACGTTTTCTATCTTGATACAGGTGTAGCGCTGTTGTCCAACGCACCAGAAAGAATAGAAAGGAGAAGGAAAACTAGAGAAGAAGTAAGTATACTCTATAAACCTTGAAGTATGCAACAAGCAATCAGACTCTGCTACAAGATCCATAGCATATCCCTGGTATTCTACATCATTGTGAACTGGTGGTTTTGTATTGTGTAAGAGACTAGTAATGATTGATTAGGATTGATTAAGACCAAATCACTGCGTATTAATATTTTTTGTATTTGAATCGTTCATGATTTTGGTATAATTTTTGGCTAATTTTGTTGCTACCACGTGGACAAACATTGAATATAAGTTCATATGAATATTCAGCAAGATTTGTTACGTGGTTATGATTCAAAAAGTACGGACTAATTTACTTCCCCGTATGGTCATATTGGTTTATGTGTGTTAATCGGCTGCTTGCTGCATACTTCAAGATTCACAGAGTGTAGCAAACTCTTGTAAACTCTTGGTAGGAGGTATGCTTTGTTTTCAATATACCAGTGTATAAAGTATTTTGCAATCAAACTATATGACTAATAATTCTGTTATCTGCCATTAGAACTTTAAAGTTTGAATCTATATTTCCGTATTCCTTCAGATTCATGTTTTTGTGACCTAATTTCATTATTTGAGTGCTATTTTGTTCAAATTTTGGAGGCAAGGATTCATTTTCTTTGTCTGATTGCATACTTGTGCCCATAGATTTACAGGGGAGATACAAGGCATGCCGCCATTTTTATTCCGGCATGGAGACAAAATTGAGGGTATTCGGGTTTTTGCCGATAGCTTGCCGATGATAAATCGCACCTTGTCTTAATGCGCGCATGTTGAAATATGCACACACGCTTTGCGTGCAGGTTGGCGTATCGTTCGCGTAAAGCCTAATTTGCGCAGGTTGTCTCTACGTGTAACCACGTATCGGCACTCAAGAGTTTATTTTGGCGGGAGCCGAGTGGACCCGAATACCCCCAATTTGAGCTCCATGGTTGACGACGCTATTACACGGGCTGGTATACAAAGCCTGGTATCTCCCCTCTAAATTTATGCTTGTGCCCCATGTATTGTGTATTTGATCTTAGCTCAACTTGTCTGAGGATTTTAAGCTTTAGACTCCATCATTCACCCAAAACTGACTTGAACTTTTATCATTATTATTAATAATACTTGCATAATATTTTCATAATTATCCAAAGTAATATGTGACATGATGAGGTATCTCTAGTTGGATGTCGGACATATTGATTTTGACTTTCAGCACACTAAGGTAGATTTTTTCAAATAATTGTCATACCGCTGGAGCAATGTTATACAATAACAATGGAGTTTGGAAAAACGTAGCAGTGTTAATACACACAAAATTGAAATTGTACATTGTTGACACCAAAATACATCTTTTTATAATGTAACATAATGCTGCCACTTATATAAACCGAGTTAAATAGAATGCCATTCAGATGGATCAATCCTACTGATAACAAGTAATATATGTGACTCTCTTTCTAAGATATTACATTACATACACTAACCAAATTGTATTTCTTGATTTCAACTGAAGTTGACCAATTCAGACGGAACCTCAGTCGATGGAAAAAATGACAAAACTCCCAAAAATAAAGAAGAGCGCCCTCGCCCAGGCTCCTCAGGTAGACCGGGAGTGCCATCAGGGAGAAGCGGTGGTAAAGCTGCCAGGAACAGAGCGATAGCTAGAGGAGAAGATTTAACTAAAACACATGTAAGCCAGGGCCTGTTACAGCTGTGTTAAGTGTTAATTCGTCATGTGAGTGCAAGAAAGTCGAATCTGCAATAGCTGCTATTTGTCATGAATTTGGATTGCACAATGTATAATCTCCAGTTTGGCGTCAGTGGTTCTTGAAATGGTTCTTCAGGTGACAAGTGTCACCTGAAGAACCATTTCAAGAACCACTGACATAAGACAGTGGAATTTTGAAGGATTTTTCACATTCTTGTGACAAGTTGTAAAATGAATATAACTTAGGGCAGCCATTGCAGATATGACTTTCTTGCACTCACTTGACAAATTCATGTTTTCAAGAGGGTACTGTAAACAGAAATATTTTCACGAGCAGAATTTTTTGCGAAACTAGACAATCACGACCTTTTCGCGCGTGTTAAATTAGCGTTTTGAAGCTTCGTTACATAGACCTGCATATAAAATGAATGTTTTCGCGGGTTGTTATATTCGCGGTTAGATATTGATTCGTGAAATTCGAGAAAATTAAACCCTCGCGAAAATAACCCCGTTTACAGTACTTAAGTTTGAAATGTGTATGGTGTAATGTGACCAGTCATTAATATACACATTTCAAAGAAGTAGAGACCTATGCATAAGGAAATTGCATGCATTTTGAGCTGAATTTGTATTCGGTCAACAACAAAACAGACCAATCCAAATACAACAATTTGCAAACATGGCCTGGCCTGAATTTGCTACTAAATGTTTGGGACACATCCCCATGCCTACTTTGGGACTGAGTGATTGCATTGTATTTATTGTCAACATGAATATGTGTGGTAATTAGCATGGGAAGCAGCAATGTTTATAAAGTCAGTACCAAATCACATGTGTAAGTCTTCAAGATTAACTTTTAATTAAAGTTTTTGTATCTGTGCACGCAATGAGGGGACGAAAGGGAGAAAAGGGAGACTCCAGCTCAAAACCCTGGAAAGTACAGATTTTATATTCTTAAGTGTACAGTTTACTCTCCTCATAAATACACTTAAACACATAGGCCCTCCAAATGAAATGTCTGGTTACATGACTTATACGTGTATTCTGTGTTCAGAAGCCCATTTCATATATAATTGGTGAAGGATACTTTGCAAAACAAAGGATTAACATTTTTGATATCTGTCTATCTTAACAGTCTTGACTTTTTAAGTGTTCACTAAAGGAATATATTGCAGTCATCACACTTTTTAATCAAAATTAAACCATACCACGTGTATCAAAAAAAAATTGTGCACGGATTAAAACTGATTTTGACCTTGATAAAAGCACCAAATTATAATTTTCTTGTTATTGTAGTAAAGCAGATTAAATAAGCTTTCAAATGCAGAAAAAATTATAGAAATCGGATGAAAAATAAAAAAGATATGAACAATTTTGTGAGTACTTATAGCTTTTATCATAATGCCATAACCGGTAATTGTGATATGTAATATCTTGCTTAACTGTGTAAATCCCATTGGAATGGAAGAAAAAGAGACGTACTTACAAAATTGGTCATATCTTTTTTATTTTTCATCCGATTATTTTTTATCATTTTTTCCGCATTTGAAAGCTTGTTAAATTTGCTTTACTACAATAACTAGAAAATTATGATTTGGTGCTTTTATCAAGGTCAAAATCAGTTTTAATCCGTGCACAATTTTTTTTTGATACACATGGTAGTATGTAAAATGCTGTGTTTGTAATTGTTGAATTGTATTCGAACACCAGGCAACAAGACAATATAAGAGGACTAAACGTTCATGAAAGTTCATCTGTGTTGGTATAAATCATGATTAATACCCCGTTCAGACAGAGCCTAAAAGTCATCTTTAGTCGTCTTTAGTCGTATTCGAGTTATATCGAGTTCAAAATTCACTTGTGTGTGAACAGTTCAAGTCGAATTAAGTCGTCTTTCAAAAAGTCATCTTACATCGAATTTTCAGCTCGCTAAAAAGCAAGTTAAGTCGCGTTAGTAAGTCGATGTAACTCGACTAACGACGACAACCGATGACTTTTCGTATGTGTGAACACCTGTTGTCGTAAGTCGAGTTGAATTTGTGTTTACTTCTACAACGCATTGACCTTGAACAAGTAAAGTTCATTTCAATTCGACTTCAAAATCGTAGCGCATGTGTGAACAGTCGTAAGTCGAGTTATTTTTCGCTTATCCGAGGTCGTGTTTGAAATTAAAAATGGACTCGATATCAACTTAAGATGACTTTTTAGTGTGTCCTAACAGGGTATTAGATTTAAAATTTAGATCCAAACACAAGAAATAGTTACCTTCGGAATTTTCAGATGGAACTCCATCTTTCATCAGCGAGTGGTGTTGGTCGACTGTATTATGTCAAAGGTCAAAAAGATCGATTCCTAATACAATCGACCAAAAGATCGATTCCTAATACAGTCGACCAACACCACTCGCTGATGAAAGATGGAGTTCCATCTGAAAATTATGAAGGTAACTATTTCTTGTGTTTGGATCTAAAGTTTAAATCTAAATCATAAGAGAACTAAATTCATAAAAATTGTTTGTGTTTTTCTTAATTTGACAGAAAAAGTTAAATGCCATGATGAAGGAAATAGAAGAACAAGAACAAATTTCAGTGGTAAAATTAGGAGATGCTAGTATAGCCTCACCCTTCACATCAAAACTAGCGTCAATTATATGTGGTAAGTATCAGTGGTGAAAAAAGAAAGCAATGAGATGATATTAGAAGATGCTAAAGTATCCTAAACAAGTCTGTGACATTAGTACAACAGCATATCTGCTTCTAGTTTAACCCTTTTGTATTACAGTAGTTATTTGATCAATTAACTGTGAATAATTGCACTTCCAAGCATAATTGACCGTTGAAACTGGACTTATGCATGAATGTAGTAGTAGTAGTAATAAGCCAATATTTTAAATCCGGTTTTATCCCCGTCACGGGGGTGGCTGGATTCACCTCAAACTCGCGGAAACTGTCTTCACTCCCTCCCTCCACCTCACCCGATTCCATGCGATTCCACCTCACCCTCCCTCCCCAACCCAACCCTTTTAATCTCTTCCTCCACCTGCATCCTCCAAGTCTTCCTTGGTCGCCATCTCCTCCTCGAACCATCCACCACGAAATCAAGAGCCCTTCTAAGAACGTGCCCTTCATCCTTTCTCAGCATATGCCCATACCAGTGCACATTATTTGCCTTCACCAAACTGTCTACTGCTTCTTCCACACCCAACATCTGTATCAAGTCCTCGGTCTTCTTCCTATCCGTCAGCTTCACACCACACATCGATCTCATCATCACTCTCTCCGCCCTCCTCAAAAATCCCATCTCATTTTCACCCAGACACCATGTCTCGCTGCCATACAACATCACCATGAATGTGTTTTATGTAAACAAAATTATAATTTTTACTTTTTTACAATTTTTCTATGTTAGAAGCCGTTTATTCAGAATCTTCATCCGCAACTTTCTTCCGCTCATTTAGCTTAAGCAACCCACAAATGTTCTACATTCAGCAATCAGTCACTATATTTACCATTTTTTCATAAACAAAACAATGAAAAATCACAAAAACATGCCCCTCAAAAAATCACCTTGCACTCTGCACATTAACCCTTACCCTCCTACGTACTACAAAGTACTACAGTAAGAAATCAAGAATTAGCCTGAGTCCGAATACGTCACAGACGGCGAATATAAATGATCAGGAAATTGCTGCCCGGGCAGGCCATGCTCGGTGGCTGTGCATAGCTGGACATTGGATCGGGATAGCGGGGGTCAGGGGTTCCAATCCCAGGAGGAACCTGGGGGGGGGGAACCAGAAATTTTTTCATGACGTATTCGGACTGTATTAGCATGCAAGAGTAAGGGTTAATCAACCCTCACAAAGTGCATACGCAGTTTTTAATCTTTATGATCACAAAAGTAATTACTATGTTGGCTTTATTCAGATTCTTTCGCTTGTTACAATTACAGATAGTCCTTTTAGCAAATCTATCCTCAGACACGCGTGGCCGAGCGGTATAAGTCTCAGACTGTTAATCATTGGGCATTGACAGTGTGGGTTCGAATCCGCTCAGCGGCGTGTGTAATTTCCTTGAGCAAGAAACTCACTCCTATGTGCTCCTCTCCACCCAGGTGTCAAATGGGTACCGGCATTCTTCAATGCTGGGAAGGTAACAGGCTCGCGGTGCAGGAGGTGTGGCGATCCCCTCTCCGCAAAATTTGAGTCTGGCCCAATCGCTAGAGAAAGAGAGATGGGCACTCCGACCAAGGTCGTCCCCTTATCCTCAGACCTTCTTTTCAAGCTCATAAAGGACATAAGTAAGGTTTTTGTGAACCAAACAGGAGTTTAAGTGAATTTAATTCCAAGTAATGTAGGGTGTTGAAGTTATATCTGTATTTTTTCTGCCTTTTTTTCAGTGTGTCACATCATCAAACAAGGTCGCTGTACTTTAGTCACAACGCTACAGATGTTCAAGATTCTAGCCCTCAATGCCCTTATCTTAGCCTATAGTCAAAGTGTTTTGTATCTAGACGGTGTCAAATTCAGCGATGCTCAAGCCACGTTACAAGGGTTGCTACTAGCTGGGTGCTTTCTATTCATATCAAGATCTAAGGTAAAGTCTTGAGCACTTTGATAAATTTCAGATGTAGAAATGTTAAGTGTACAGTTATTTTGAATATTTGAGTTTTTTTATTGCTTTGAAAAACACAAATTTTCTTAAAATATCTTTTCCTATTCTTTCAAATTAAATGTAGTGTACAATATCAAATTCACTTAGACTGAAAGAAAATGGGAACGTTTGCAAGTCTTGTCTGCTTTTTTCATGAAGTTTCCTGTTTTTTCTTCGACATTAGGACAAAAAAAAAATAGTTGTGTTGCCCTCACAGGCCCAAATTTTTAAAATAACCATCACAGATGCCACGTGTTACAGAAACAGGGTCATAAAAAAAAAGGTTTTCTTCTCTTAAACTTCGCCAATATACACATTTTTGAACATTTTCGTGGCTGGAAATCAGGCAAAACTCAAGAAATATTAAAAATCAAGAATTTTGGTGGAAAAAAAAAACCCGGGTCAGGATTTTCTACAATTTTGACCAGGCCGGCGGAGGGCAACACAACAATTTTTTTTTGGCCTCATCATCAGTAAGTGTGTAGAACAATGTAGAAGTTGGCATTCTTTAAACACAAATTTCATACACCCTGTACTCATGAAATCAAAATTGAATTTATATAGTGCCAAATAAAAAAAATCTAACAATTATTCAAATGTCCAGACGCACCATGTTTGAATTGTTGAATTGACAAATTATAGATCTTATTTACAACTTTGTCAAAATTTGCGTTTAATCTACCACCAGCCTCTGAAGACGCTATCTAAAGCCCGCCCTCTACCGAACATCTTCAACGTGTACACTATATTGACAGTAATGCTCCAGTTTTCAGTCCATTTCACAGCGTTAGTTTATTTAGTCGGTGAAGCTAAAGCTAGATCTCCATCAAGGTAAGTCATAGATTAGGCCAAAAAAAATTAATTGTTGTGTTGCCCTCAAGTGGGATTTCTGAAAAATTGAGTCGGTCGATCGGAATTTTTTATATTTTTTTATTATTTTTTTAAAAAGCACCTAAATACCAAATTTGGGTGCATTTTCCACTATTTTCAAAATATTTTCTCAAAAAACACCCAATCTGAGCAAAATTGGGTGCTTTCCCGACCCTAATATTTTTTTTAAATTTTTTGAATAGGATCGGTCGCTGAGGGCAACATAACAATTTATTTTTTTTGGCCTTATACTCTATAAACCTTGAAGTATGCAACAAGCAGTCGATTAAGGCACATAAACCAATAAAACCATACAGGGAAGTAAATTAGTCCATACATTTTGAATAATAACCATGAAGCTAATCTTGCTGAATATTGAAATGAACATATATTTAATGTTTGTCCATGTAGTAGCAACCAAATAAGCCACAAATAATACCAAACTCATGAACGATTCAAGGGCCAAAAATAATACTACACAGTGATTCGACTTTAATCAATTATGACTAGTTTCTTACACAATGCAAAACTGCCAGTTCGCAATGTTGTAGAATACAAGGGATATGCTATGGATCTCACAACAGAGTCTGATTGAGTGTTGCATACTTCAAGGTTTATATAGTATAGTTGTTTGCACAATTTTCATTACATAGGGAAATTGAGAACTTTTTACCCTTTATAGGAAATTGATTTCACACAGTGGGGCAAAATCATAATTCTAGGAATGCTTCTTTTACGGTGCAATTCATGATTCTGATATGATGAAAACCTTATGATGAAAACCTCACCTCTTTATCAACTAAATAACAAGAAGAGTACAAGATAAATGTTTGCTGAAAAAATATTCAATTGATCTGACCATACATTTTCGAGTTACAAGCTTTTCCAGCATTTAAAGAAAGAGGCTAAAATAAAAGTTGATCTTGAAATGACCCTTCAAGGTGTTTAAGGAATTTGGGTTTTGGTCTTAGGTTTTGTGTTAAAAACAAAAAGAATTGTGTTATAAAAAGAATACAATTTTTTTAATCTGTGTACTGCAGGTGGTTTAGACTAAAGGCAAAACAAAAATTTATTGTATAATGTAAACAAAAATCCATGGCATCTCCTCGGAAATTTTATAGTCAAAAATCACGGGTTTTCACCTGGATTCGAACCCGGGACCCCTCGCTTCCCAATCCGATTATCAGTATGTCAAGCCACTGATCAGGCGCTGCCACGGCAGCGATTTCGTGGTCATAGCTAACTCGGGTCTATGACGTATTTGGACTTAGGCGAATTTCTTAACTTTGTGGAATGGGATATTGTGAGATTCAGTGGGGTTAGGGTTAGCAAACAATTGGGCCATGGCAGCGATTTCGTGGTCATAGCTTACTCGGGTCTATGATGTATTTGGACTTAGGCCAAATAAAAAAACAAGGTTGTTTCTGGTAACATGCGCGCGTTTCTGTTTAGTTACATATTTCCCGCATATATTTTTTTTTTTTTTTGATATTTCGCATCAAAAAAAAATAATTTAAAAAACTCCACCAAATCCTGTAAAAAGCTTACTGGAGATTTGCGTAAAAACAAACGAACACCAATTCAGGTACTCTCAGCCTATCAATTAGTCAGTAATTAATTGTTCATATGTTTGGAGATACAGGAAAATACTCATATTTAGGTAAGATTACATGGATACTCAATACCTATTACAATAACAAAGGCTACAGTTATATATAAAGCCTTTATGGATATTAATGATATTAATAAATAATATAATAAACCAAGAGCATTGTTTTAATGTGTTTTTCTTCCTGGGAATCCTGCAATTTTTTGTTTAAAAAAAAAAAGGAAAACCGCATATCGCATTACATTTTCGAAAAGTAAAAAATAAAAAGCCGCATACCGCATTTACTTTTTCAAGCATGTTACCAGAAACAAACTTGTTTTTTTTTTTTTTTGGCCTTAGGCGAATTTCTTAACTTTGTGGAATGGGATATTGTGAGATTCAGCGGAATTAGGGTTAGCAAACAATTGGGCCCTGCACTCTGGATTTCTGTTTAAACTGTCCAATAAATTATTGTTTAGCCTATAATAGCGTGTCTCTTTGTCATGTGCGGTTGTGGATAATGACTTGGGATTAGTAATTCTAGTCCCCAGATAATAACCACGTCTTTAAAATTAATATTCATCCTGATACAGTAGAGCTTATTTGTGTAAACTATAACACTGGGCTGATTACCTCTATATCGATGTTGACTGAAACAAATTGCATACCTTTCGTAAGAATGGGACGACCCCAAAAACAATTGTTGCGATGGTCGTCTAGAAAAATTCACATTCAATTCAACTGTTTGTAACTTGTTGCAGAAAAAATTATTTCAAGGTTGCACGCTTTGAATTTTATGTCATTGTAGTGTTACAACAACCATGATATACAGTGTGAAACCAGCATTGGTGATATCCTTTTTCCTATAATTTTGCAGGACAGCAGAGCATATAGACTTGGAGGAGGAATTTAAACCCAATCTAGTGAATAGTACCGTGTATATACTCTCTATGTCATTACAAGTCAGCACCTTTGCTGTCAATTATAAGGTGAGTGATCGTGTAATCTTGTTTTGACAGATTCTTTCTTTTCATTGTGGGGACTGGAAAGCAGCGCTTAAGGTTAGGCAAAAACAAAAAACAAGTTTGTTTCCCGTACGCCGCGTGCATTTCGTCTTGACGTCATTATTTGCGCATTTCTTTTTTTTATTTGATATTTTAGAAAACGAAAATCAAAATAGCCAATTTGATAAAAAGAATGGAGAAAATTGCAAATTTTTTACTAAAGTAGTGTTTTCTTTTCAACAAAAACTTGAAACTGGACAGGTTTCTTACTGAAAAAATCATCACCCATTCGGATTTTCGATCAAAATTTGCCTTAGCACCTCTTGAACAATAGAAAAATAAAAATAAAAAAATAAAAAAACGCATTTCGCATTTAGGTTTTTTGACCACCGACAGGAAACAAACTTTTTTTTTTTTTGCCTTACAGTAGCATTTTTGCAGGGGATGAAGAGGATAGTGTTTTCTGAAATTTGTTTTTGATATTTATACCTAAACGTTATCGATTTTTGACCTTTCTGAACAAATATTCATTTTCAAGGGTCAAATTATGTTTTCAATAATCATATTTATAAGCAAGCCACCCAAAGTCCGGTGCGACTCTAAGAAAATGTGAGAGAAGTTCTTGGTGATAGAACTTACAAATGATTAGAGAAGTTATATGAATTGTAGAATTGTGTAAAGGGCCTAATAAAAATTCGAATTAGCACTTTGATGTTATCTTGTTTGATAGATCATTTGGTGAAGTATGTCAACTCATAAACTTGTTATTAGGCCAAAAATAAAAACAAGTTTGTTTCTGGTAACATGCTTGAAAAGTACAATGCGGTATGCGCTTTTTAATTTTTAATTTTTTACTTTTCAAAAATGCAATGCGATATGCGCTTTTTCTTTTTTTTCTTTTTTTTTAATACAAAAAAATGCTAACTTGATCAGCTGATATCAGACTGTAAAGCCACGAACATCAACACGCACCCATTCATATTGATTTGACCAAAAATTTATATCGAGAGCATAGCCTATTCGAACTTTTTCGACCGTTGTACAGTATGACTGTAAATTCTGTATCGGGTAATATGGTTGTGGACCATAGTTTCGAGCCAGTATCTTATATAGAAGCGCTAAATATTTTGCTGGCTCTCGCAAAAGAACGCTTAATTGTTATTAAATTTTTTACGCAAGTCTCCAGTAAGCTTTTTTACAGAATTGTTTTATTTATCAAAATTAAAAAAATATTTTTTGTCACGAAATATGAAAAAAATAAAATAATGCGGGAAATATGTAACTTAACAGAAACGCGTGCGGGTTACCAGAAAAAAACTTGTTTCTTTTTTTGGCCTTAATACAATAATCATAAATTATTTAAATAAAGATGAATCAATATTTTTAAGTGTAATATATTTCAAACTTTAAAAATGCAAAGTAAATTGAGACATGCCCTTCATTTACAAACCTGATTATGACCTAAAATAAAGTTGTATCTCTATTTGATATTGATGTCACATTGATGTAAATTTTTTGTGTTTTTGTATACATTTTTATCCAACCTTTTCTGTATTCAACAGGGTCGTCCATTCATGGAGAGTTTACGTGAAAACAAGCCTTTATTGTACAGTTTAGCATTCTCTGCTGGTTCCATTGTAGCGTTAACGTCCGGCATGCTTCCAGACATTGCAAATCAGTTTGAAATTGTAGAATTTCCATTAGAGGTAGGTTCTAACGCAAAGTAATAAATGTGACTGACCATCACAAACTAGTCAAAAAGTTTGTACTTGACCTTAGGACGGACTCGTAGATCCCAGAAGTTTGTGTCGCTTCTGTCTCTCAGGCATGAAAATCGTGGTTTTCCGCGTTTTTTGATTTGGAAAAAATAAAAAAAAATTATTATTATTTTTTTGATTTGCCCTGTTTCTATTTTTTTACTCTAAAATCTGCATTTTTATATGCCGCAAAAGGCGGGCCACTGGACCCCACCCGTTAGGGGCGAGCGGCAAACCGCTCGCCAGGTTGGCTACGCCCACCTTCCTTTCCCAGAGTTATCAATTATAATATTAACCCTTTCAGCTTTTTTTTCCAAACCCACTTTTCATGCCTGGGACTCTCTGTTGAGCATTGGTTGGTGAAGTCTGATGTATGCTGCCTCTTTTAATCTTGACATCTTGAGATCTACTGCTTTGTGGCCTGAATACTCAGTGTTACTATGATTAGAATAAGACCAAAAAAAAAGTTGTTTGGTTGTCCTCGACTGGCCGCCCCTATTTTGCGAAACTGGAAAATGTTTTTACTGTACAAAAGTATACAGCGCCTAATTTTCAGATTTCCAAAAAAGTTTTTTTTTCTTTGAGAATTTCGATTTTTTTGAAAATATTTTCTAAGTTGTTGTTTTCATGTTGTTTCCATTTTAATACTGTTTTTTACATTTTCAGTACAGTAGACTTATTTGCATCTGTATAGATGCCATAATTTGGTGTTACTTTGACTTACATTTGAAAAAAAAAAAATTAAATCCGCCCACCCGCACTTGTTCAAAAAAAGTTGTGGAGGACAACCAAACAATTTTTTTTTGGCCTAATGAAGTATAGAATAGGTCTTTCACATAATTGATTAATGGCCCTCTTTGTGGTTTGATTTATTCATAATAGCAATTGCGAGCATGAGAATTTGTATTGGTTTTCAAACCTGCTAAGGTAAATGTATTTAGATATGGGTCATGCACATGATTCACTGAAATGTGGCATACTATGAGAATTATTATTGTTTTCTGCTGTGCATGAATATGAAAGACCCCTATTGATCGCCCGACCTTTCCTTGGGGGTCAAAGGTCAAAAGAAAGGTCAAATTCTCAACTTTGTCCGATTTCAAAGATTAAGGTGTCAAATTGTTTGCCTTGGAACAGCGATCAAAAGTGACCATGGTGACCCCGTCACTTGACCTTTCCTTGGGGGTCAAAGGTCAAAAGAAAGGTCAAATTTTCAACATTGTCCTATTTCAAAGTTTAAGGTGTCAAATTATTTGTCTTGGACCAACGATCAAAAATGTCAATGATGACTTCATCGCCCGACCATTCCTTGGGGGTCAAAGGTCAAAAGAAAGGTCAAATTTTCAACATTGTCCTATTTCAAAGTTTAAGGTCTCAAATTGTTCGTCTTGAACCAACTATCAAAAGTGTCAATGGTGACCCCATTGTCCGACCTTAAACTGGGGGTCAAAGGTCAAATTTTCAACTTTGTCCGATTTCAAAGATTAAGTTGTCAAATTGTTCGCCTTGAAACAGCGATCAAAAGTGTCCATGGTGACCCCGTCACTTGACCTTTCCTTGGGGGTCAAAGGTCAAAAGAAAGGTCAAATTTTAAACATTGTCCAATTTCCAAGTTTAAGGTGTCAAATTATTTGTCTTGGACCAACGATCAAAAATGTCAATGGTGATGTATTTAGATATGGGTCATGCACATGATTCACTGAAATGTGGAATACTATGAGAATTATTATTGTTTTTTGCTGTGGATGAATATGAAAGACCCCTATTGCCAGTCATTGAAACAAGTTTTTTAGAAAATGCTCGAGTTTCTCCTATGTAATATTTATTACAGTGTCCTTAGTTGTGTAAGCCCTTACAATGAATACTGTATACAGCACCAGAAGTGTATTCCTTTTTATTCCCTTGGCTTGAAAAGTAGAAAGGGGATATAGTAGTGGATGTCTGTGTCGTTGTCTGCATCAGCGTTGTGAAAAAGGTTGACATTTGCCTCTACTTCTGCATACTTTTTGAGTATGGATGGATTTTGACCATTATCATGTTTTGAGGTGTCCAAGTGTGGGAAAATATTGGATCCAAAACATGATAATGATAAAATTGGATGATTTACGCCCGATATTTATTGGTCTCGCTATGAGTTTTAAAATATTGGGCTCGACTGCGTCTCGCCCAATATTTTTGCAACTCATAGCTCGACCAATAAATATGGGCTCAATCGATCCAATTTTATACCAAACTTGGGTCATGGGTGCAGTATGGGAACCCGCATTTGTTTGTGAGGTCAAAGGTCACATACTAAGGTCAGAAGGTCATATGAGGTCAAGTTGAAAAATAGGCTGAAATTGTAAATTTGGCCTCATTTGAAAAGTTGGAAGTCCTTTTGGAACCAAACTTGGTTTATGGATATAATATAAGAACCCTCATATGTTAATTTGGTGAAAGGTCACATACCAAGGTCAAAGGTCATATGAGGTCAAGTTTTAAAATAGGCTGAAAATGTCAA
Organism: Ophiothrix spiculata; assembly: GCA_000969725.1. Taxonomy (NCBI): domain Eukaryota; kingdom Metazoa; phylum Echinodermata; class Ophiuroidea; order Amphilepidida; family Ophiotrichidae; genus Ophiothrix; species Ophiothrix spiculata. Next base: position 42,794 of record JXSR01S064135.1, read on the forward strand.
TTTGACCTAATTTGAAAAAGTTTAAGTCCGAATTGAACCAAACTTGGGTTTTGGATATAACATAAGAACCCTCACATATTGATGAGGTCAAATATCACATTACAAAGATTAAAGTTCATATGACGTCAAGTTGTAAGCTAGTTTGAAAATCGTAAACAATATCTACATTTTTGGGGATCATGTGGTTCCGAGAATCAGTATTCTTGGTCTTGTCTCTGGTAGAGAGTAACAATTGTCAGAGTCTGTGTTTGAACAAAAACAGTTCCAACAATATCTCATGGGAAATCTCTATCTGTAGCAAAATGATAAGGCCATTTGAAAAAAATAGTTTGTCTCAAAGCTGCGAAATGCGGTTTTATTTTTATTTATTTATTTTTCTTTTAGATTTTTTTTCGTGTGTGACAGAAGTCATGAGTGCTATTCTAGATAGAAAAGAGTTCCATATGTACTCCCTCATCATATTTACATGTCAGATACGAAATTAATGTTAAGATTGGCTTTTTTAAAATAAAAAACAGAATAAAGAACCAATTTAATTAGAAATTTTATGTTGCAAGTAAATATAAAAGGAGTACATATGGAATTTTTGCCAATTATCAAGAATATTTTTCAATTTTTTTTTTCTTCGACTTTTTGAAAAACTAACGCGCACACTAAAACTAACGCGCGCGGAAGCTTTGAGACAAACAATTAATTTTATTTAGCCTAATCCAATCAAATGTTTACTGAGACATACGCAATTATTTGTGGAAATTTATAGAACTTTTGGCACTCATATTTATCATGCAACCTTCAAAAAATGGTGTTTTGCAGTTGAAAGACACGAGTGTCATGCTAAATTTGGTTGAAATGACTTGAACATTTTTAAAGATAATACAAGTCAATGTGAGGGTATATGTCTCCAGCCTGGTGAGATGGTAAAGGATGATGGTGTAAAGTATTGACATGTAGTAGTATACAAATATTGAATGCCTGAGAGTGCAATAGTACAAAATATATCATGAGGTCAAATTTGGACTTTTCTATGTCATGAGGCGTAGCCGAGTCAAATGGATCAGTCCAAATTTGACCGAATGATATATTTTGTACTATTGCACGTGCATAGGCATTCAATATTTGTTTTGTATCATGATATCACACAGGTTTGTTTCATGCCGTGCAATAGTGCAAACTATTGCACGGCTCAAATCACTGTAATCATGATATAATACTTCTTAAGGCCTAGATATACTTTGTCATTTTTGTAGTCATTTTCATTCAGAATTTTTCTCATGGTGTTACATTTTCACCACTATGTTAAATTTTCATTCTGAATGAAAATTTTCATTTTGATTTTTTCTCATGGTGTAAATTTTTTGTCAAGGAGTAAAATGTTTCACCATTTATGAAAATGTTTCATGATGGTGTTCAACGGGGCATAGATTGATCTCATTAGGTCGAGAACAATACCATAATTACCTTGGTCTTTTCATTATAATCTGAAATATGTCCTTGACAGGTACTGTGGATTTTATTCTGCTGAAAAGATTTTCTGATTTTTCTCCAAAGAGAAACATTTTCATTTGAAATTTTTATCACCGTCTTGATTTTTTATCATTCTATTTGTAGTTTTAGCGGATTATCCGGATCGATAATATCGTCTAGGAACTCGAGGTCAATATGCATTCAGCTCTATGGATTTTCAAGATGGTAAAAATGACATATATATCTAGGCCTTTAGAACATGAAAAACACTTGTGTTGTAGAATAATTCTAACCAGATGTTACTCTGGTTATGTCATGGCACAAATTAATTTTACCTTCCCTTTCATTTCTTTCAGTTTCGACTACTTGCGCTACAAGTTTTGGCAGGAGATATGGCTTTATCATTCATAGTAGATCGTTTTCTGCAGGTGCTTTTGGGCAATGCCAGGCTAAAATCAGGCTGATGTCAAAGTGCTAGTAGTATTATTACATTAGGCTATGGTTGTATTTATTGTATCGGATTGTATTGACTCTCAACTGTTACAACTCAGGCAGATCTTTTATCATGTGTTTAATGGTTTATTCAGAGTGCTGTCGATATGCATCGATCGATGCCCAGTCTTTACACGCGCTATACACAAGGAATAGCATGTGTAAAAGACTGTGTGTCGATGGGCATCTATTCGATGGATGTCGTCAGACTCTGAATAAAATATAAGTGATATATTGTCATGTGAGAACAAGAAAGTCGTATATGGAATAGCTGCCATTTTACATAAATTTGAACTGCACAATGTAGATATCCAGTATTGGGTCGGTGGTTCTTGAAATGGTTCTTTAGGTGACGGTGTCATGAGAAGAATCATTTCAAGAGCCACTGGCATAAGATGGAAGTTTTGCGGGATCGTTGTCATTCTTGTGACAAGGTGTTAAATATTAATGCTATGGTCACATAAGCCGCAGGAAGTAGCAGCGCTGCAACTCAGCAATGCCTGTGTGATATCGATATGACACCGGTGAATGCTTGTGATGCCCGTTCGGTCACTGGTCGGCGACTGATGGTTATATGATCATAACTGAAGACATTGAATACAAGCCTCAAGGCTTTAACTCAGAATTAATTTCTTGCGGCATGCTTCCGGTGTCTCTACGGCTCACGGACAACGGCCGGTCTACCCACGGACACCGGTGACCGATCGGTGTCCTCTGAATTCTACACGGAATGACGCCATAAACACATCGTAACCTCGTCGCAAGGTTATGTGACCAGGGTATAAATAAAACCAAAGGCATCCAATTTAGATACAACTTTCTTGCACTCACATGACTATATTATGTGGTCTGAGAAATGAGTCACATGGTCAAATTTAAATGTTAAATATGTTGAAACGTCTGTACCATGTAGACTGACAGAGGCCTATTGAAAAAGCAAGATTTCATATCAATTTTAGTGCGCTCACTTCAATCGTTTAAGTTATGCAGGATAATCACATTGCATGACAGTGGTATGGCAAGACTTTCATTATCAATGCACACTTTTTGGTTTTAACCAACAACAAATAACTAATCAATTTGCTGATTTTTGATATTTTTCCAACAATATCAACATCAGCTTGTAGCGGCACAATTTGTAGGCCTCACAGATTTTCCAACAGTGGTGCTTAGCAACCAAATAAATAAAATATTGATGGTGCCTAAGCGCCAGGTTCACCACCTATTACTATTTTTGTTTCAAAATAAATTTTGGACCTGGGTTCGATTTCACTAACATTTACGATGCATCGTAGCTACGAAGGGTTTAGTTTAGAAATCACAAAGAAATGAAAACCCTTCGTAAGTGTTCACCACATCGCATGGTATATGATTTATGCATTAGAAAAATCTAATCCTTTGTTAACGTTGCGTGGGGTCAATAGGTGGTCGTAGCTAACGATGAGTTAGTTAACGATGCATTTTTACGTTAGTGAAATCGACTCATGATCTGACAATCTGAACGCAGTCACTGCATATCCACAAGTTGTTACAAGCATAAGACATCGGAATCTATGAACACCGTTTCCAATCAGTAATTCACAGTACTGTGACATCACATGTATGGAAAGCATTGTGTATTTGCGTAAATGCATACACAATTCTCTTATGCAAAGCTCTGAATTTTCATGTCCAAATTTTTTTTTGAAACAACCATAAGCCACTGTTGCATGTTGAATTTCTGATTTTGACATGATTGTATTCCACTAGCTGTTGTGTGCTAATCTATATTGTGTTCTGACTGTTTTCTTCAAATTGAATGATTTTTGTGAGTTTTGTAAGTGTACAACAGAAATGATTTTGTGTTGTGTTATTATGCAAAGGCGTAGGTTTAGAGAGGAGATCTCACCACCATTTTCATTCTGGCATGGGTATCAAATTCGGGGGTAGGCCTATTCTCTTTTTTGCTGATTATTCATCGTATCTTGTCATAATGTGTAAATATTGAAAACACACACAAACGCTTTGCGTGCAGATTAGCGTACCTACTCATCCGTGTAAAATATTTTTGCACAGTTCGCCTTTAAGCTTAACAAATCAAGATTCCAGATTTGATTTTGGCAGGAGCCAAGTGTGTGTGAATACTCAAGTTTGTACTTTGGCTGAAAACTCCATTATGCGAATTGGTATACAAAGTCTGGGACCTCCACTCTATATCTATGTGCTTATTTGACCTTGAATATTGAATATGTTGGACATTTCTGATGCATGGGCAAAAACATAGTTGGCCTTCAAACAAGATTTTCGCTACCAAACAATGTCAAAATGAAATTTCGCGCTAAATTGCACATGTGTTGAATTGTCGTATACATTGCCTCAAATGGTTCTTACAGGTTTATACTTTAAATTTGATAGCAAATATTTGGTGATGTCACTATCAAATGTTTGGTAGTGAAAATTTTGTTTGATGGCTGACTATGGTTTGGTCCTATGAGATACAAGTTTTGCCAAATCTATTTTTGCCAGTATTGGGCCAACATCATGAAAAATGTCATAAGATTTCCATCTTGAATTTGCGCAGCTGGTGGCCAAACCAATCCAGCAACAAGATTTGTAAGGGTGTCTATGGATTTATTTATATTATAACCCTTCATTTTCAGTTTTATACATTTCTAACCAAAGATGTATCAGAAAAAAGTTTATTCACATGTGATGCAACACATTACACAGGGGGAATTTGGGTAGTATTTCAGGTAAAAGTATCTTCATTTTTCACTATTTTCATTATTTTTCTATGAGTTTTCATCAATTGAAACCACATATCCACAAATCCCCTTCCTTTTTGATGTGCTGAATCACTCAATTAATTATAGAGCTGTAAATCTCACCCAAGTGAAAGCATTTGTTTATTGGGAGTACACATTTGATGCAGGGTATCCTTGCTCAATTGGGGCCATGAAATGGAATCTTTCCATCGGCCTATTCTGTTGGTTAGGCCAAAAAAAAAATATTGTTTGTTTGCCCTCCAGTGGAAAAATTAAAATTTTGGGTCGGTCGGTCGGTTAATCTTTTTTTTTTTTATTAATTTTTTTTTTTACTCTACACATATGATGTCATTCCATGGATTTTATCATGAATAAAAGCAATGCAGGGCTTAATCAAAAATTGTGGGTCATTATTTAGAGGAAATATGCATTTTATACTACTAAATGTGACTTCACACTGCTAAATATTACGTTTTACATCAAAAATATTGAGTTTTCATATTTTACATGTTTGAAGAAAAAAAAAATAAACTAAAATCGCGACCCTAATTTTTGGCATTTTTAGGGTCGGTCGCGGAGGGCAAACAAACATAATTTTTTTTTTGGCCTTATTAGGATGACACACTAACACTTGTTGCAAGGCAGGATGGTGAATTGCTGTAAATCTCTCCTTTTACAAATCCAGCTAGCCAGTGGCTGTACAAAACTTGGTTTGTTGAGTTACTAATTTGTAGTTGGGTTTTAAGTTTATTTAGGAATAACAATAGCCAGTAGATAACTCTCTTAAATCAGGTTAAATTATGAGTTGGATAATGGATGCCATAAAAATGAAAACATGGCTCGTATTCCAGAAAGGCATTTAGCTAGACCAATGTTTTGTTTTCGTATCAACAGCATGGCTTATTGAACTGTTTTGCTTGAAAGCTGCAACGATGCGTATCATTCCTGGAACGTTGGTGTCCAGCTAAAACCGTGGTTTAGTTAAACATCTTTTTGGAATACGGGCCATAATGCTTGCACCCAAACAAATGAGTTACAGCCTTCTATGTATGTTTAGGGAGTTGCACTGTTATTAGATAAGAGTGACTGTGTAATTTTTATTGCTGGTTTTAAATGTTAAAAGCCAAAGATAATGATACTTTTTAAAATGGATAAATAAATGTTTCTAGATGTATGGTTCTGGTCTCCTAAATTAATGTATGTCTTTCAGTGACTTGTGTTTTTTACTTTTCATCTCAGAAAAATACAATAGAATTTCAAAATCCACGTTAAGTGTCATCAGCATTTCCAGTTCCTATTAGCTGATGCTTTCAAAAGTGGTTGGGTGCACAGTTGGAGCTTGGGGTACCAAAAAATTTTATACTCGCATGTGCCTACTAAACTTTGAAATTTGGACCATCTCTATACCTATTTTTGACTCAAAGACCCATCCATCATTATTTTAATTTTGACTGAAAAGCACCCAATTTCTTCACATTGGGTGCTTTTGGAACAGATTTCCCCAATTATACTCACTGTAGGCAAATTGGGAATGCTCATCTGTGATGAAACCACTAAAAATGCTTTACCAAAATCTGTGGACCCCCCCCCCCTGTCAGACCTGATAAAGGAAAATTAATTAAGAAATTAATGTCATTTTTAGGCAACAATTATATTTAGGTTATTGGGATTTCTATGCCCACAAAGACCTTGAACCATGAAAAAGTCTGATGCTTAAGCTTGCTTTTAAATTTTGTACTCAAAATCATGATTTCAAAAGCAATTATTGTGGTAATATTTTCAATTGGTTTAATGTTTGCATGATAAACTTCTTACTAGGTCTAAATTGAATTCAAGCTATTTTTATTGGATTTGTCAAGCTTTCAAACAGCGTTAATTGTGGTAACAGTATTTTGTTTCAATTTGTGCCTAATAAAATCTGCTTTGTACAGAGTTAACAGTATTTTAAGTCTATTAATGTTTTACTTATGGTTTTACATATTGTCTTCATTTCTAAAGTTATTAATTAGTCAGTCTAACAGACCATATTCATGAATGAATACCAATGAAATTCATAAGACATTAAGTAACGAATCGCAGAAAAATAAATAAAAAACAAGGTCTTCTAAAAAACTGACATCGCTGCTGGTTCCAGGGAATCTGAATAATTAGGCCAACTATTAATGGGTTTTCACTGCCTTATATGATGCTTTGTGACAAAGTGAAGGGTAAGGTCGATTCCCTTTGTTCAGGCAAAATGTGTTTATTTAAAATTAGAATAAAGGGAAAAATACTTTTCTTTTGCTTTTTTGTTTGACGAAAATTGGAGCTTCCGTTCAAAAAGTTATCATCAAAATTGTTACTCTGACTTGTAATTTGATATTTCATTTATGTATTTCACTGTTTTCTACAGCAGCGATATTTAGTGTTTTCAACTTTGAAAATTAATATCTCAAAAAATTTAGATATTGATCTACAATTTTCACTATCATTTGTGATAATTCAAGTGATTTATTAAGAGTGAATCAGTATTTCTCAAATACACAAAACCTAAAAAACTGTTTCTAGACTAAATTGCTGACATCTCGGAAATGAATTTTCACGATATGTCACGAGGGCAAACATGATTTCTCAAAAGTGATTTATGCTAGGAGATGGGCTATTGTTTGAATTAAAATCTTGTCATCAGGACTACAGAAATTGCTCGTTGGGTGGATTGGTTCACAAATGACAAGTTTTAGCTCAAGTGATCCCCAATGACAATTATTGCAAATTAGTAGATATATATTTAGCATAGCACGGTGGGTTTTTTCTATCTACCCTGATAGCACAGCATGCATGGTATGGTGTGTGCCGGGCTGCTATCCACCCCTGATAGCACAGTATGCATGATATAGTGTGTGTTGCTATCTATCCCTGATAGTGCAGTATGCATGACACTGTGTGTGTTGCTATCTACCCCTGATAGCACATTAGACATGGTACAGTGTGTGTTGCTATCTACCATGATAGCACAATATGCATGGTACAGTGTGTGTTGCTATCTACTCCTGATAGCACAGTATGCATGGTACAGTGTGTGTTGCTATCTACCCCTGATAGCACAGTATGCATGGTACAGTGTGTGTTGCTATCTACCCCTGATAGCACAATATGCATGCTACAGTGTGTGTTGCTATCTACCCCTGATAGCACAATATGCATGCTACAGTGTGTGTTGCTATCTACTCCTGATAGCACAATATGCATGCTACAGTGTGTGTTGCTATCTACTCCTGATAGCACAGTATGCATGCTACAGTGTGTGTTGCTATCTACCCCTGATAGCACAGTATGCATGGTACAGTGTGTGTTGCTATCTACCCATGATAGCACAGTACTATGGTACAGTGTGTGTTGCTATCTACTCCTGATAGCATGCATGGTACAGTGTGTGTATCTACCCCTGATAGCACAGTATACATAGTACAGTGTGTGTTGCTATCTACATCTGATAGCACATTAGACATGGTACGGTGTGTGTTGCTATCTAACCTTGATAGCACAGTATGCATGGTACGGTAGGTGTGTGTTTTTATCTACCCCATAGGCCTAGCACATGCAAGGTACAGTGTGTGTTAATATGAATTCCGTTAATATCTACCCCTGATAGGACGGGGTGCATGGTATAGTGTGTGTTGGGCCCTGATAGCACATTTTTAGCACACTGTATACATGACACACTGCACAGGGTGTTGCTATCTACCCCTGATAGCACAGTATGCATGCTACAGTGTGTGTTGCTCCACCCCTGATAGCACAGTATTCACTACAGTGTGTGTTGCAATCTACTTCTGATAGCACAGAATGCACCGTACAGTGTGTTTTGCTATCTACCAATAGCACATTAGACATGGTACGGTGTGTGTTGCTATCTACCCCTGATTGCACAGTATGCATGGTACAGTGTGTGTTAATATCTACCCCTGATAGCACGAGGTGCATGGTATCTTTTATAAAATCCATCTGAGTTACAAATTTAGGATTTCGGGAAACACAGGATAGCCACACCAGTGCCACCACCAACAAAGAATGACATATTGCAAGCTTAGTTAATTCACTCTCAATTTTAGTCAATTGTCTCAGATCGTGAGCCATTTGTGCGTTTTTTTGGATTTTACCCTACTTTTAAGCGAATCCTTGACATCTCATACCCGTTCACTTTATCCCCGAGACAGTTCATACCCGTATTTTAAGAGTATTTGGGTTTAGACAGGATAAATTTGCTTTAATATTAAGAACTGGTCTAAATTGTGACTTTAATATAATATAAAAATAATTTTGTTTAAATAAATTTTAATGGAAATTCCTGATCATCATTTTGAATTTTATTTTAAACTTCTAAATACTTTTATGCAGACAATTATAGCGCAGGAGAAAGCCCAAGTGAGAAATGCCTCGAGGCCTTCACTCCAGAAGTCGTGTCAATCAGGAGAAGTCTGGCCATGAAGAAGTCAGCTATTGTCAGAACAAATGGAAGGACTTCAGCAACCTACACACCATATGATCCACAACTCCAAATAGGTGGAAAAGAGATCCCATTTATCCACCAGTCTCCAATGAGGTTTCTTGGCCAAGAGATATTTAAGGATCTTAGAGATAAAGAAATCAGATCTGGTGTGGAGTCGAAGCTGAAAGACCTACTTGTGAAAGTTGACAAAGACAATGTCAACAGTATAGCAAAAATGTGGATGTATGAAACCACATTGTGAGCAGAATATCATGGGAATTCATCATCTACTGCTTCCCCATCTCATTTGCTCAGAACCTCCAAGCAGTGGCCACCCGCTACCTAAAACGATGGGCAGGTCTTCTGAAATGTGCTAATCCCTCCATCCTATATGGAAAGAGAGAAAACAAGGGACTTCAACTAAAAGCACTTACAACACATCTGAAGTGTATGCAACTGGTGAAATATCACATCTTAAAACACTCAGTGCATGGATGAAGACACCCAGTTCATCTATGACCACATAGCACAACGGCAAGGAGGAAAAAGCAATGGAATGGTGTGAAGGAACTACACGATAGGGAAAGACACCTGTTTATCAATGAGTTGTGCAGAGGACAAACAGGACGCCAAGGTTTGGGTTTTATCAAAGGACAACAGCGCATTGACCAGATGACAAAGAGAGAACACAGGAGCTCTGTATCATCTTTGACAAAAGAAATATCAGAAGAACATCTACTTGTCTCCCTCTATGGCATGGCAAAACAAGGCCGATTTCTGGGATGGGAGACAGCCATGCAGATGGACACTAGATGGAATAGTCTTCTTTATTCCTGGTCACCAGAGATGCTCAAGTTCTATCTCAACGCAATCCAAGATACGCTACCGTCACCTGCCAACTTGAAGACATGGAACAAACACCCACTTGGTTAGTGTTTTCTTTGCGGCTACAACTGTTGCACAATGCTACATATCTTCAATTGCTGCCAGTACTCGCTGAGATCAGGGCGATATAATTGGAGGCATGATATGGTACTCCGTGAGATGGTGCACCAGTTAGCACCAGCCATTATCAAAGCAAGATGCCCTGCAATAGACAGTGGAGACAAGCAGAGGGTTTCTGGCATTGCATTCAAAACAGATAGTGGCAAGAAGTACAACAACGTTGCATGGCTTGCAACCAATAAACAGGACACTATACAAGACTGTGAGGATTGGCTAGTAGTATGGGAAGAAGACAAACACTCTGCTTTGTTCCCTCCAGAGATAGTGACAACATCAAGACGACCAGACATCACTATCTACTCACCATCTGAAAAGCAAGGTATCATCATCGAACTCACAGTACCTGCCAGAGGAGAACTTTGCACAGGCCAACCTCAGGAAAAAGGTGAAGTATGAGGATTTGATCCAGGAAGGACAAGATGCAGGATGGGAGCTTAAGTATTTCCCTGTAGAAGTTGGTTCAAGAGGATTCACCAACAACACCCTTCGAACCTGCTTCAAGTTCTTTGGCCTAACAAACAAAGAAATCAAAAAGGCACTGGACTCTGTTGCAAGAACAGCCCTCAGAGCAACTTACACTTTGTGGCTAGCAAGAAACAACAAGCAATTTGGAAGCTGGGAGTTAGTGAACCGCCCATACATACCACCTGCCAACCCACTTGAAGATGAAGAACTTACTGTGACCCCAAGTAGGATCAGGACCCTGTAACCAGCCTGACCATGTACGGTGCTTGCACACTTCAAGATGTTCCAGCAGTGCAAGGCCTTCCCAGTGGGCCCCTCTTAAAGGGTCTGCTGGGAAAGAAGTGGAAAGGCTTGGCACGTTGGTTCAAGTCACCAATACCAACAGATCCTGGTCTGAAATAAATGGGGGATCGAACAACTACTTCTACTGTTAAGTGATTCCTAGATGTCGAGACAGCTGCTGCACTGGAGAGAGAGGGTTCCCGGGACCAAAGCGCTCAATCCACCACCGCCCGTCCCAAGTCGGGGGCAGTTGCAGCAAGTTGGAAAG
>JXSR01S064135.1:54941-86833 GCA_000969725.1 Ophiothrix spiculata
TTTGATCCTTAAAGGATAAGCTCATATTTGATACCTAAAAAGGATCAAAATTGATCCTTTTTGTCTCATATTTGATACTTTCTTTCTCAGAGTGTGGGCTTGATACAGCTACAAGATCAAGCACCTCTGTATACACGCCCTTTAATAAAAAGCGTCGTTTGCAGATCAAGCCAGGAAGCAGCCTCTTTACGTTACGGCTATGGAATTTCACTGTTAAATCATTCTTGAATCATTCATGATTCTCTCCAATATTGAATCATTGATTTATCACTCATTATAAACACAGATAAAACATTTTACAACCCTTTTTGCCAACAAACATGCAGGGTATGAATGTCAAGATCTCGTGCTCCGACTGCCTGACTCGGTTTTTCCCTCTGCGGCAGTGCGGTGCACCTGGAAAAAAGGGAAATAATTTTAACAACAACAATTTCGCAATCACGCCGTGTCGAGTAAGCTTATTAACGTCTTCTCGCTAAATTAACAGAAAATTAGAGAAAAATGGTCAAAAAGAAAAGCGTTAGTATTGCTGAGCAACTTGCGCAACTTAGCAATCCGGCTCCAAGCTTAGATCCAGAAGCTGACGTCCATTCTGGTGAGTTATTGAACATACATCATGACATGGTTGTTGAATTCGACAGACATGATCGACATGCTTGCACGGTAAAGTCTATCTTATAAATAAGCTCCCTGAAAATCGCGTCCAGAATATTCAAACAATTGCGCTTCTACGCAGTCCATGCGTACGCGTAATTCAGAATTTAAATCACCTGACAAAGCTGACGCACGACGATCGTTATGACTGGTCAATTTAGAGAGTGACAAGAACTTGGCGTTACGATCGCGGGAACAACCTATCACATCCAACTGCGTGAATTGCAGTGTGTCACGTACGGCGCAGAGTACTACTTGACAACACGCATTAATGAGTAAAAACCCTGCGAAACGGGGAGCTTATTTCTGAGATTGACTTTAGTTACTCTACAAAACGTTCAAGCATAGGGGAACGCGTATTGTTATGCTAATTACCTAACCAATTTAACCTTGCATGGCACACGTCCAATCGATGATACATCGATCATTTATCACCAATTGTTACCGTCTGGCCATGTTGATGACTTTGATCAATGAACTTGATTGATAGATACAACTAGAGATATCTATCACTATCAATTTGTATCATTATCAGGAAAAGAACATAGAGAAATATTATTAAAAAATCATATACCCATAGCAGTAGGCCTATATAAATTTTTAGGTAAATAAAATTAGTAAAGTAAAACAAAAAATAAAATGGAATTTAATTGAAAGAAAAAAAATAGAACAAAAATCACAGGAAAAAATAAAATAAGAAGGAAAAAAATGATAAAATAAAATAAGATAAAACAAAATAAAATAAAATAAATAAAATAAAACTTTTAATGTTCAATATTTCAAAAGATCATTAATTTTATCAGTTCAAGTGGAAATGATAATGAACAAAATAAAATAAATAAAATAAAACTTTTAAAGTTCAATATTTCAAAAGATGTTCAAATCATTAATTTTATCAGTTCAAGTGGAAATGATAATTTGGATTTTAGAATTGTTTTTCCTTGCCATAGGCTATGATGACGACAAGGTGCTTAGAATTTTCACACAGAATTTATATGAAATAATCACACAAGTTTGGAACAAAAAGACATCACTTTATTTCGATTTGGAATGTATTTTTTTATTTATTTATTTATTTTATTTTAATTTCAAACTTGCCTTGTGCTTTTTTTAAAATAAAAAATTGTAATAAGTTGAGACGAAAATACCGAACAGGTATAAGTTCAGTGCCACAAATAAAGTCAATCGTGTTCATTAATCCAAGTCAAGAATATGAGTCAGTAATGACCGAGGTATCGATTTGACAAGTGACACATCGGGGGAAGTCGTTACGTCATTAGAATAACAATACGCGTTCCCCTATGCTTGAACGTTTTGTGTTACTCTTAAAAACATCACCAATGGTGGCTCACTTTGGCCCAGATTTGAGCCAGGGGGAAGGATGATGTTGCCATGGGCATGGCAACGGAAACAAATTAATCGGCAACACGCTCTTTTATTTTATAGCGATATGCGCATGCGCGCTCGTATATGACGTATATTGTACCAAATCATCAAATGTACATCATAACAAACAAGGGACAAGGACGGTTTCCTCGTAAATGTGTGGATAAGACACGTACCCTTAAAAGATATTATTTTTCAACTTTATTTTGACTGCCTTTTATTGTACCTGTTAAATCACTGACCACCCGAAGATGCTAATATTTCCGCTAGATCTGACTGCTGCTGCACCTTTTGAAAATGGCAAACCCGGGTGGCATTTTGCAGAGATGCCAAGTGGTACGAATTTTCCGTATTTCGTACGGGAAATTCTTGCAAATACGGAAATACGAATTATATACTTCAAAGTACGCATTTAGCATGTTTAGATCGACTGAAAAAACCCCACTAAAATACTACCCTTGAGCGCCCAAATTCTACCTTAAGATCGCCCAGTACTGTATAATACAGATATAATCTTTTCTAGAATACTCCCAAAATTACACCCAAAAGTATTCTGCCGGTACCAATTGATCTGTTCATGTTTTTCTGGACCGCCGTTCCACATGGATTTTTGTTAATTTTACCCGTGAGTGAGGAGGATTTCTCAATAAGTTAACGTGTGATAAATCATCATGACACTTATGGAATAATCGAAAAATGTATAATGTGAGTAATTGTACAATTTAGCTGACAAGAAACAGGTTTATTATGTGATAAAACCGATTTAAAATAGGGGTAAACTTTGTCACTTTTTAAGCTTAACTCAGTCATGGTTATGTATTTACACAGAACGCATAATTTTGATGGAAAGTTTTATTCTCATGTACTTCAGTACTCATTCTCTCGTAAGTTTGATGTAACTTTTGTTGGTTAAGGTATAGATCGATAGCCTATATGATGTCAGAGAAGGGGTAAGGGATCCTACCTTTCAATAGTCTTTAGGAAATTAGGTCTAGGACTAGGTCCCAGGACCATATCCATGTTTGTACTACATAATTTGTTTGCATATGTAGATGCAACTTTAGTTCAAAATAAAATTGGAAGGGACATACAGTATATTATACTATTCTTTCCACGCCAGAAAGAAATGGGAATTTACTGTATGTTTACCTTATGGACTTAGTTTCCGTGGCCGCTTTTCTGAAAAGCGCCCACACACGGCGGAACTCTGTTCAATTTTTTTCTTGACATTTTATTTTATCACTGGCATTGTAAGCTTTGCTATGATGTATCTTGCAGATTAATCAGAACACTGGGATGCCTGTTTTTCGACCTTGAAATAGCCTCTCCAGTGACGCCGCATTGTGTCAAACCATCGCCAATGTAAAAATACAGATTTGTATGGCAAAATACAGTTTTTTGACCCTCTGAGTACAGTTTTCTGACTTTTGAAGTTGGCATCTCTGCATTGTGTGGGTGGCAAATTCTGCAAATGAAAGGGATAAAGGGAAGGTAAACTTAGAAATAGACACTTCAGGTAATTTTTAAATTATGAATCAAATTGCTTCAAATGAATTTTAAATAAAAGCAGGTGATCTAAAGAATCCAAACCCGTTTGAATTTTTCAAATCCGACCTTCCGTTGCAAAGTTATGAAGGTTTTTGTATAATTAATTTAACTAATTTTGGAGACCGCAGGATAGGGGATAAATCTTTTAGTTTCTTTATTTTCGCAAAGCAAGGTCACGGCACCAATCCAGTTACACCTCTTGTCAATACACAGAGTAATTTGGTCAATATTTTAATTGTCTGAATGTATATTACACACACAACAGGTGTTATTTTGCAGCTTTTTGCGCCCACACATGCGCGGGATGTTTAAAGATGATTAGTTCCGCATGATAAAGAGCTGATCAAAATTGCTTTAGGCGGAAGAACAGGCGCAGAAATTACACCCTAACAGTCATTATTTTTTCCGCTTGTTGTTTATTTACATTTGATTTAACAGATATATTAAAAAAAATCTTGAGTGTGCATGGATGTCCACATAACTTGTACACAACTGAAATTCTCTTTTCTTCACTTCCAAAAAAATTGGCAAACCTTTGTAAAATCAATAACTCTGCAACCACAAATCAGAATTTTTTAGTACAAATAAGTGGCTGTGCATGGACAAAATCATCTTCCTGATAACATATTCTTAAATAAAAAATGGTCTATCATATTGCGCGGAACTCAGAAAAACATCTGAAAACGCAGGTGAAAACGTATAGATTTAGAAACACTTTATGTCAGTATCAAAACAAAACTATCAAGCCCACTTAAAGTCATGCCTGCTTGAATATGAACTATGCGTCAATGTATTTGTGTGTCAGCGGTGTGAAAAATCAACGTTCTCCTGCCAAGTAATGGGTAAATGAAGTATCTATTAGAAATTTTGTCTTGACTTAGAGAATTCATGATATGTTAAAAAAAGATTAGAAGATCAAATTATAATAAAAAGAAAAGAAAAAAAAAGGGAAGAATCACAGACTCGAAGCCGAGATCCGCAATCCACAACCCGACGCTTTAACCAACTGGACCACCAGTTCCACACGGCAATTAAGGGAAATTAAAGACATCCACGGCAGCCATTACAGTTTGACAGTTCGTCCTATACAACCAATGCATTCTCATGGGCTAAAATTAGCCCATGACTTTTTTGCTATTTGCCATCCCTTTTTTCAAATTTTAAAAAAGAAATCATTTTTTATGTTCTTAATCTACAGTATTTTCTTGGATCCATTTAAATTTTGACTGAAAGCCTTATTTTTCATGAAATTTAACTTAATCGCCCTCTTCATGCACAGTTGGTTCTATTGTTATAGGGCTCAAAAATTCCAGCAATAAAATTGATGTGTCTCTGCAATCACAAGTCTAATTTAAAAGAGCTTAATTATGGCATATTACATCACATTTTTCTGTAATTTGTGCATAAAATGAAAAATACTAATTGTACTTGAAAAAACAGAAATTACTTTTTCCATATTCATGAAAGGAACCTTTTTGAATTAAATTGATGGAAATTGCACTGTTCGAAACAGAGAAATCAAAAATTTAGTATAAATATCCTTTGTCATGGTTGTGGAGTATTGCAGTGCGTATTTGATAAAAATGATAATTTCTTGGGACATTGGGTATGTGCACTTATGCGATAGGCTTGATTGCAGAGCTCGCTTCTGGCAGTTGTACCAATACACTGCCAGAAATTTCAGGTAAGTTTGCAGGTTTTTTCTTTCTGACGCTTGTTGTTAATGCCTTCTGCGAACTGATGCACTTATTTGTAACGCACATATTTGCAGAGCGTGATTTGTTGATTTCAATTGTTCAATGATTATTGTGTATAAATTATGCTCATGACATGAGTCATGCTATTGACGCACACGTTAAGAAGAAAATACACAACCTTATTTGAAAGGGGCGCCATACATAGTATATTGGTTAGTGATCTCGCCTTGCACGCATTGGGCCCGGTTCGATTTCCAGTGAGGGTTGCCTTGCCGGAATGGAATCTCTGAATCTGACTTTGCTAAGATGTTTGTCTGACTTGTGGGAGCATTATTGGGTCAGATATTTGATCTTCTCCATCCCAACCATGAAGTATTTAGAGTTGGGTAAATACTTCATGAGTGATCGCCGACCTTCGGAGGGGACGTAAAGCCGTCAAGTTCATGTACAGAAGTACGCCATTCAGATCTGCAATTGTGTTCAACCCACAATCGCAGACGGAATGGCTACTGCCTTCCTCTTCATCGACTCGTGGTAAATTCGAATTGTCAAAGTTTAGCCACTAATTAATGTCACTTAAAATACAAACATACTCACAATTTGCCCATAATCTTGTTCAGGAGACACTCACTACACGTTTTGTTTAGATTTTAAGTCCAAATTATATGTTGGATAACATGACAAAAAATTGGAAAAAAATTTGCTCGAATTCTGACAGCACAACATCATTGCGTGTTTATAAAAACAGATACACATGTGATTTTTTTTTTATTGTCGCGAGACTCAGTACCATTTCCGGTTGCCTCCGAAAATTAATACGCTGGTTTTTTTTCATTCATGAATGTTTGCTCTTCTAAAATCATTATGAAACATAAAAATATGTAATCTTGATGTAATTTATCATCAATATCATAGGCCGTATTTAACATTTTGGGTGAAACAGAACTACATCTTAAGCGACCGTACAAAATATTTTTATTGATTTTGGCAATTAAAAAATTTGTATATCTTGCAAGAAGAAATATGTCAAGAAAAGTACGATGTGCCTGTAATGGTTGGAAAATTATGAGCTGGGGTCAGAAGAGGTTCGAATTTTCAAAAAGGGAGAGTCACCTTCATTCAGACATGTTTAAGGTGTATTGGACAAAATAGTAGAATTTTATCTGAGTGTTGACACTCTGTATGTTCTTATAAAATTTTCGTCAAGTTCCAAATAGTGAGAAATTTTTGATGAAAACCTTAAGAAATGTCAAAAAGTGTAATTTTGTTTTCATGTTGACCATGGATACGAGGGTATTCTCTAAAAGTGTGTATAATAAATCAGGATAGAGGTTAAGTTTCATTGGTAAAACATGTTTTTGGCTTTATAGATTGGCGATATGAGGGGTGCTCCAGCAATATGAGAGGAAAGTCGCAAATTTTAAAATTGACTTTATGACATATTTTATTCTGTATAATCTCATCTTTTGAATGATGCATAATATGTCACACTTTCGTTCTCCATTCTTCATTTAGAGATCGAAATCCAAAGCAGTCCACTGAATATATTGCAACAAAAGTTTCGATTTTCAAAGATACTGATTATTATAGTGTATTATAGCAATATGCAATCAATAAACCGTGAATAATTGCACTTCACGGCTAAGTTGATCTTGAAAGCTTTAGTTATAGGTAAACATTTATGCATGAAGGCGTTTTATGTCAAAAAACGAAATTTGACTTTTTCACCCTATTTTTACTTTAGATGCCATTTATTCAAAAAGTAGATTTGTGACTTTTGTCTCATTTTGCCAGAGCAGCCCACATAGGCTATATATTTTATCTGCAGATAAAATCAAATTTTTTTTTAAATTTTCCATTTAATCTCCTGCTAAACCAAATTTGTAAGATTTTAACTCTAGGGGTCAGCATTTTTATTGGTGACAACAATGATTAGCAATAAAAGAAAATCAAAATAAGTTGGGCCCGTCATATCAAAAGGTTCCTTAAGGGTCCCAAAATCAAAACTAATTTTTTTGATCTCATGGGAAAACTGAGATTTAAACCTTAAAATGTCACTTTGATGTTGATTATTGGATGTTCAGTTGCAAAGTTACATCCAAATTGGTAAATGACATTGGGTTGGTTCGGAAAACTAAATCGAGTTTTAAGTTTTTGTACTTGAATGGAGAGAGGTATTTTTATCTTTGTTTTTAACACATTTTTCTTATGTTTTGGATGTTGGAACCTGATTTATATGATAGAACACTCTTCAAAGGTAATATTTCTGATGAAATTAGAAATTCTACCTTGGTCATGATTTTTGACTATCCTCAGCTTCAAAGGCCCATAAATTTACTATGCCGACCTTATGGCACCTATTGATATGGTGAGTCGCATATAAGCTATGAATTTGACAAAGAAACTTGTCATACTTCCAGTATTACTGCTAACACTTTCAACAATGTAAAATCCTGCAAGGTCTGGAAAAATGTTATAGAGTTGATGCTGAACTTGACCAATGACCCTTTTAGAGGGAAATCAAAGAAGTTTGAACAGTGAGATGATATTCGTTTTTGGGGATGCTTTGCACTGGCTCAAGGTGAAAGCATTTGACCAACATTTAGACTAAATCAACCAATTTTAAGCAATTCAAATTGACAGAAATTGATCTTCATTTCAAAAGTTCTGTAATATTTCAGTGCAAAAAAAGCTACTTGGCTTGCATTTGGAATAGATTAGTGTTGTTGGAGCAAATGAGATTAAGATCGACCTTACTGATTGAAATGCTATATTCATCCAAATTTTCATTTTCATCGGTCGTGACTCATGATGTGGCAAAAATATAGGTATGTCCCCCTGTTCAAACACATAAGATAGCGTAAAAAGTGATTCCAAATTGTATCAAAAATTGGGGTTTTGAAGTTACAATATCCCTCGGCTTCAGAAGAGCATTTTGCACATCCTCATAAATTTGATGTTTGTAGGATCCTAGATTCAGTGTATGCATCTAGGACTAAAAACAGCCTGTATTGAGAGAAAGACAAAGTTACCACTCTAAAATGAGCTGCTAGATTATATTAGCAGTGAATTCACATGGAAAATGTGAGTATTAGGCCTACTCAATTTTTCACTAGATTTGAAAATATGTTTGTTCAATCTTGGTTGCAGATACTGAAGCCAAACTTGTTGACTTTGACGATGGTAGCTCTGATGAAGCAGGTGGGTTGCAGCAACCCAGTCAACTCCGCAAGCTCACCACTCTACCGTTATCTGAAGGAGATAAACGCTATGCCGGCAAGACGTCCTCAAGAAACCAATGGCTGGCTGATTCAGGTAGGATTTGTTAAAAATCGTGTAAACTAATACATTTTACCTGGAATAATTTGTGGTGGGTTGATTGGTGCACACAATAATTATTATTATTAAGAAGATGCATACCTGTCTAGTCTCTCGATTTAGGCGGGAGTTTCCCGATTTTAGGTAGTCCTCCCGACCTCCCGATCGAGTAGCCATATTAGCTCCATTTCTCCCGCTTAAAAAAAAAATCCAGCTATCTCCCGCTTTTGAAAAAACTCCTGAGCTCCCGCTTAAAGGAAAAATGTACCACGGTATCCTACCTTTTGTTCAGGAATTGAAAATGAGATTGTCATGAGTCGTCTGTGCGCTTATGAAACCTTTTTTAAAAATTTTGTGTGTACCTCATATGTCAGTTGTTCGTAAGCGTTACTCGTATATATGTAATCTCCAGAATCAGAATTTGGAAATGACAGGTATGAAGATGTCAAAAATTGGGAGACATCATCAAATAAGCATTATCTTCCAGATTTAACTAAAACTTAATCTGTTGTTCAATATATATGATATAACTTTTTATTAAAGAGGACTGAAATCTAATTTTTTTCAAAGGTACTTATTTAAAAATTGAATGTATCTAAAGGTCTTTACTCCAAGTATGATTAAAAATTGTGAAAACCAATGAATACCAAATGCATAATCTTATTTTGACTAAGTATAAGTTTTGTCAGGAGTATTGGAAAGAAACTTTGAACCCTTGCGATGTGTTGAATTTGTTCAGAATATTGAAAATAAATTTGCCACAAAGTTTACTTTGTTGTCCTTCCAAATTCTGTCCATAAATGCAAACGTGCCATTATAATGAAGCACCAAAATTTCTTTGCATGGAACTTACAAATAATAGCAGACTTCTTTTGATAGCCACTGTTTGTATGATATTCATACACTCCGCTAGACTTGATTCAAGTCGTTGTGCTGCTTTTGTCTGAGATCTAGAAAGCCTATTAAAGCTCAGTGTGAATTTCAACTTTCTAATCTTGTTGTAAATTTCATCTAATTTAAATTTGTTTTTCGACATTTTCATAGACAGTAGTTGACCCACAAAATAAAAATTCCAAAACAAAGGCATCAAGTTACAAACCCAAGTATATACACATGAACACTAAAAACTGATAACAGCTACAAACCCTCAAAATGCACTCATCAAAGTAAAAAAAAAAAAATACCACAATAGTAATAGATCATAAAAAACAACCAAATACCAACTCCATAAAAGAAAACAAGTTACACTCCAATAAGTATACACAACCCTATTACCTAATTAGCCACTGTGGTACATACCAAAATGACAAATTTCCCCCTATATTTAGCTATATTTATCCTGTTATGTCCTGAATAAGGTCATGTCTGTTAGATCAGATCAAGAATCTGTGATCAGATATCTTTGATACAAAATCTGGATTCTCTTTTCTGTATGTGGGGACAAAAAAGAAAAAGTAATCATGGTGTTATATGAGTCATACATAGAACCTTGTATACACATCTGAGTAAATGGGGTAATAGTGATAACATTGGTCTACAGTACATTGACTTTAGCCCATACAAGCCTGGGTCCAGGCTAACACTCCGCATGTCACCTAACCAATCAGAAAGCAAGAATACAAATTATGCAGAGTGCAGTGGAAATTCACAATGCACTGCGCTTGTTGCATTCCAGTTTGCGTTGCAGGCGTTTAGTGCGTATGAATGTTTCTTTGTTTTTGTCGGGTGATGATTTATTTAGTTCAGAAAAGTTTTGGACTTTGATGGTCATATAAAGGCCTTATTTCTTTTAACAAAAGATAACAGTTTTATTTTTCTGACGTGTATGAATTAGATTAATAAATTTGCATTCCATTTTGTTCTTAAAATAAGACAAAATCAATGCACTTGCGGTAAATTTTGATTGCTGTCCAATGCACTAGGTCCCTACGGGCTTCGTGCATTGATTTTGTTTCATTTCACTCATGCATTTATAATTGATTGTTATATTGACAGATTCTGATGCTGAAGAAGGAAGTGACAACCTGTCAGCTGATGGGGATGAAGAGGAAGATGTTGATGCTGAGGATGATGACGAAGAGGAGAGTGATAAAGAAATGGATAACGAGGAGGATGAAGGTCAAGATGACAGTCTCATGGAACATTTCAAGAGGATAGCTGCTGAGATGGAAGATGAGAGTGCAGAATCCTCAGAGGAAGAGGTGTACAGGAAAACAGGTAGAATCATTGATAGAACCATGTCATTATGTTTATGTGGAGACCAAGCATTATTGGATTAAGCCAAGTAAATGTATAATATATAATAGTTTCTCGTCCAAAGTTTTTGAAAAAAAAAGGAAGATGGGGGCATTTTTTTTTTTACTTACCCTGTAAATACGGGACACTCCATTTTTAACAGATTTTTCAAGAGTTGAAATATGGGAAATCCCGCTAAATATGGAACAGATACACATGTATAGACTGCATATGAGAACATTTCGAGATTGGTCAAGAAGTGCAGTGCAGATTTTGATATAGCTCGGATTTTTAGTGAAATTTCGGGGAAAAAAAGAAATTTTTTAAAAGAAAACAACACTTCTTGATGCGGCAGCCAAAACGCGTGCACGCGAAGACAAAAAACTATTATGTTTTTTACTTGGCCTTAATTAACTCTATTTAAGCAAAGTGCATATTTTTATTATCGGGCTTTGATATTGTTTTTTATATTTGTAAACACTGTGCATCATGACATACAGCAATTTGAATTGATGGAAATCAGTGATGATTATACTTTGATTTCAAAAATATTGTATGCTAATTGTGCCTTTGAAGACTTTGAAGATTTGACTATCTCTTTTCCTTGTATTTATTGGCTCAATTAACCAGAGAGGATGGTGTGCATTCATTATATTTGATTATTTATATGTAATTAATTTAAAGATCTATACTTGGAGTCTGGGACTCGACAGGCTTTATGCTTATTTCCCAGTCCTCCCCCACAATGTTATTTTTTCAGTTTACAATGTTATGTACTATTTTTGATATATTGTTACTGTAACTTTGCATATGTGGAAGAAATAAATTATGATTATGATTATGATTATGTTCCAGTTTCAATACAAAAAGCTCCCAATTTTATTTTTTGTTTCTTTATTTTAACAAATTTCCCTCAAATTGGGTGCTTTAATATGTGGTGAAACTCAATCACTATACCAAATTATGTGATAAACTGCTGCAAATCTAGGCAGACATGTATACCATGGCAAAGTGAGAATAGGCTATTGTGTCAGATGTTGTGTTTTAAGCGCTCTGTATCCTGTAATCCCATTAACCACTCTGTACTCATCTTAATGTGAAGGCATGAAAATTATCATCTTTTCAGCTGATTTCAGCCTTTTATTATCTTTGGAATTGTACACTTTTTAGCTTTTTCTGGTTAAATCAGCCTATTTTTTTAGTTATTTGGTGCAAATTTTGACCCTTTCAGCTTTTGTAAAGTCAATGTTCATGCTTGTATGTGGTTTTATTAGTTGATGCCCATGACATACTTACAAGACACAGCTAGCGTTAAGCTGGACACTAACAAAGATGCTAAAGTTAGAAAATATTTGAACTTACTAGTGTCTAGTTGGAGTCTTCTTAGGGTCAAAAATCAAAACTAAATGCTAGCTGTGTCTTGTAAGTATAATCATGGGCTTAAAGGGGCATTGGACAAGTTCAGCATCATCCCCAAACTTTTCCCCAAACATTTTGAGATTTTTGCATCATTTGAAGTATAAGCGGTAAAAATGACAGCATGCAAAGTTTCATTGTCAAACTCAAACCCTATATATCAAAATATTTAGAAAATTCTCTTATTTTCAATTATCGTTGTCGACAACGATAAATACTGCCCTCTATAGTTGAATTTCTAGAATTGGCCTTTTCAGGAGATCTCCTGAAAATTTGAAATTTCTTTTGATTTTTCTGCAATCTACGATGTGAAAGGAATATTTTACAAACAAATCTTTGGCTCTTTCTCATTGTATCGCATTAATAAGTACGTTTAGAGAATAGCCTCATACCCAAAATCAACAAATAAAATAAAATTCAATTTTTTTACTCTTTTGAAGGTTTTGATCAAAATTTTCCCGATAACTGGTAATTGACTGTTATTTTCTAACACAAGAAGTGTAAATCATCCACAAACAAAATTTGAAAATTTTGTCCAATGCCCCTTTAATACCCAGTGATATTTGCATAATTAATGCATATTTGCATTTCATTGTTTGCAGGAACAGGAAAGAGAAAAGTCCAGCAAAAAACATCAAGTGATAATGATGAGAATGAAGAACCGGAAAGTGAGAAGGAGAATGAGGAGGATGACGATGAAGACGAGGATGAGGAAGAGGTGGATGAAGAAGATACAGGCTCCACTGAGGAAGATGAGTCAGTTAAACCATTCTCAGAAGGGAATTTGCAAGGAGAGTTACTGCAAGGAAAAGCAACCAAGGCACAGCTAGGTAATTGAAACTTTCTAAATTTTGTTATTTTTTTGTTTCTTTGTTGGTCACTTTTGTTGTTTTAATATTTTAACTCTCCATTGAATTATGAGCAAACTAGTTTTCTTTGAAAACATGGAAATTTTATAAATGCAGAACAGTGACTGCTAGGAATCAAACCATTGGAGTTACTGCCAAAAGATGGCGCTGTAGGGTCCACTATACTATAAATAACTGGTGATCACGATCTGGCATTTCTTAAATTGGCAAAATTGACTCCCTTGCCTAAATCAGGACCTCGAAAAGTATGGAAGGGCAATATGATTGGCCAATATTATAGAGTAAGGCTTATTTAAAGTTGCTCCGATGCCAATTTTGATCTCCAGAGTACTTTAGTAAAATTTTAAGGCTTTTCTCTAATTTGTGTCCGATTCTGGTAATACATAATTCGGCTGTCAGTGATAGGAGCGTTATTTCTTCAGCGTCCGGTATCTCGTAAATTTAGCCTTCACGGTGTACTGTTATCATCATTTTGTGTTAGAATAGATCATATTCAATTGAGAAAAGGCAGTGTTGAAGCAACCAGTTGCTTTATTAGGCCAAGTAAAATAATATGTTTGTTTCCGGTAACCCTTCCGTCCCAAAAAATGCACCCCAAAAATGCAAATTTTATCACTTTTCTGAAAAAATAAAATATTGCTTCACCGCCCCAGTTTTTCCTCAACACATGTCGAGAGATGGCCTCCTTATGACATATACTTTAAGTTAAAAACTTATGACGTCCACCCATTATTTTTCATGTAATCAGATATTCTGAAAATGGACACAGTGAGATCAGAGTCTTCTAAAAGCAACTTATAATGTTTTCAATAGAGATAATCATATCTTTCATCCAAAAATTGTGTTGAAAAGTAGATATCTGATATTTAATTTTTTGATAAAAATAAAATATTTTCCCTTCCTTCCATCCAAATATTTTGAAAGCATAATTTTTTTTGCTAAAATAAAATGTGTTCCCTTCCTTCTCCATGTTTTCAAAGCATGTTACCGGAAACAAATAATTATTTTTACTTGGCCTTATTGAGTTCTCGGGTGATTTTAGGAAGCCATTTTGTACAGTAAGTCAATGGGAAGCTATTTCCTGGTGTGGCATCTGATGTTAGATCTTGATGTACAATCTGACATCTGTGGAATGAAAATTATTCTATCATTCTCCAGGAAGCTTGCGAAGAAAGGAGCATTATTTTAGAAAAATAACTATCATGCATTTCACTTGTATAATTGTTTACCCTTTCATTTGCAAAAGGATGGTGGAGAAATGAGCATTTTTTTAAACAGAATTACCATCATGAATTTCACGTATAAATTTTATCTCCTGCATTCTCAAGAAACCTGACATGAAAAATAAGCGATATAATATCAAAATAAACATTGTTTTTGTAACACATCTTACAAAAATTCTTTAAAATCAGTTCAATTTCAGATTTATAATGCTCTCAACGCAGTTTGACATATTTTTTCTCCAATTATCACACAGGATTATGGGATAGCTTATTGGAGGCTCGCATCAAGCTACAAAAGGTTTTAACATCCACCAATCAGATGCCACAGCATGATGCTGTAGAGGACTTTGTGGAACATGGTGGGGTGGAGTTAGAAGAGGCTCTCACTAAAGGTATGTTATACATAAATGTATAGATAAATACAGGAATGCAACACTGATCCATAGACCTGTTGTTGATTGTCAAAAATGTTGATAGTCATATGATTTACAGATTTACGACATGTCTTTACTTTCAATTAGAGCATAGATACACAAACAATGATTTGGAAAACAAGTTTAGATTCACTGCCTGGGAGAAACAGTATACAAATATTGAATGCCTGAGAGTGCAATAGTACAAAATATATCGTGAGGTCAAATTTGGACTTTTCTATTTCACGAGGCATAGCCGAGTGAAATGGATCAGTCCAAGTTTGACCTGAGGAAGATGAGTCGGTTAAACCATTCTCAGAAGGGAATTTGCAAGGAGTGTGCATAGGCATTCAATATTTGTTTTATATCATGATATCACACAGGTTTGTTTCATGCCGTGCAATGGAAAATAATGATATAACACCAACTATAGTCAGAGTAATGTTTTGTCTCCTCTACAGTAGGGTACTACTTGCGAATTATTTGTTCAGTTTGCGTGTTTAGCGATGAGCCTGTAAACGATTACTTTTTAAATGGCGGCTTAGATGGTTGCGAAAATGTGATTAATATTTCTTCAAAGCCTAAAAAAATAAACAGGGATGCTGACAAATTAAGGAAGGAAGACCAAGTGGAGATGATAGTTGGGGAAAGTAAAGATGTAAATTTGGGTTCAGCACACTTAACAGATGTTTAGTGACCAGCATGACCTAAGTCAGCTACATTTAACTAATAGTATCATCCTGTATTAAACTATCACTGCGAGGATCAGATCCCCAGTTGACCCTTGTCCAAAGTCATTTCAAGCCCATTTAAATTTGGCACCAAAGAGGCTCAAACTTTTAACCATCCGCTCTGCTTATTGAGCTAGTGTGAATTGTTTCTTGACTAACTGTATAATTATCATTTTGTCAATCTGCATTTTCCAGGCAAAGATGACTTACAGAAGCTGGTGTCAGCTATGGTAGCGTTACAAGAAACATTGCTGATGAAGAACCCAGACACAAGACATGTTGTGGATGGGTCAGGACCAGATGATAATGAACAAAGGTTAGTTGGGGGAGGGGTGTGTGGGGTGGGGTGTGTTTGTAGGAAGTGGGTGGTGGTAATGTCAGCCATGATAGAGTTGCAAGGAACATTGCTGATGAAGAACCCAGACACAAGACATGTGTCTGGGTTCTTCATGTAAATATTATGTAAATTATGTTACCATAATGTGTATATATATTCCCAATTTTAACAGGGCCTTCTAGAATAGCAGTGCCTTGACACTGAAGAAGCTCCCCTGTATAATGAAAGCTCAAATAAATAAATAAATAAATTGTGGATGGGTCTGGACCAGATGCTAATGGACAAAGGTTGGTAGGACGGAAAGAGGGATGTGGGTGTGTGTAGGAAGTGGGTGGTGATAGTGTGAGCTATGCAAAAAACAATGCTAATCAAAACCCCGGACGTGGATGGGTCGGTACAAGATACTAACTGACAAAAGTTTGTAGTATGTGAAACAAAATCTATCAAACATACATGTTTGATAGATTTTGTTTGGTATGGTAGAGGTACAAAAGTTTTGCTATGAAAAACACAGGACATGTATAGGATGAGTTAGCACCTGATAATCTCTCCGCTCTTCAACTCAAATGGTTCTGCAGGCTGGACCACGGGTTAAAACATCTTCTTATGGCAACCCTGCATTTGCAATCATAGCTCCAAAACTCAGGAATAACAACCCTTTTTCCATCCGGTCTGCTCCAACAACAGGACAGTTTAAAAATTCACTCAAAACCTTCATGTTCAAATAATCTTGTTTCATTGGCTGGTTTCCTTTGCTTGTTATTGTTGTAATGTATGTTGTAGTGTATTGTAGTCGTAATTTGTAGCGTTTAGAAACATTTGAGTAGTTTGCGCTTTAGAAATGTGATTTATTATTATTATTATTATTATAACATTGAGCAAAGGTTGGTTAAGGATGGATATATGTGTGGGAGGGATGGGAAAGTTTTGATTTAATTGCAGTAATACTTTGAAACATCATAAATGTAAGCAATGATAGTTGCACAGAACTGTGTTGATGAAAAACTCAAACACAAGACCTGTTGTTGATGGCACAGCACTAGATACCAATGGGTAAATTTAAAAATGTGAGGTGAGTAATTAGACAATAATAACTGCGCACATCTTTTTTGAGGTCATTGTGTGAATTCTTTTGTCATTTTTAATGCCTTTTAATTATAATTTTATGAAGAAATACTTTATTGAACTTGTTTCTTACTTAAAGGTTTACCTATCCCTATAAGAGAAATTCAATCAGTCCAGGCATGATGATCATCGCGTAATATAATAAATGCGTGTGTGTTGATGCATACGTGTGCTTGATTGGCGCTTTATGAGAAAACGCATTCAGCGCTAATGGCATCACATACGCAGGTCATCATAAGAAGTCATTGTTTCCTGATAGCAACCATGCTGTTGTTTGCGTAAATAAGAAATAATCTTAACAGATTAGATCGCGCTATCACACAGGCTATTACTTGATTTTATTCAATAAAAGCTGATGATTAATAGAAGTCAAAGAAGTCGATGTCAGTTATGATAGAGTTGGTTGGAATTACGGCTCTGTGGGGAACCAGACCAGACCAGACCAAAACCGGTTCGTAATTTTTTTAGAGCTATTTTCGGGTTAGGTACGTTCCAGAATGAATATTACTGGGGTGGGTTGGGTCAGGGAAATTTTACTCCGGGTCAGGGAAATTTTACATTTGGTAAATGCGAAAAGGTCATTCCGGGTAAAAATAAAATGGAGCAAGATATATTGTTGTGTCTTTAACAGTTTAACATCAATTTTAACTTTTACGTACATAGTTCATCTTTCGTACTGTTATCTAATTCTTTAAGGACTAAGAAGAATAAGGACTAAGAAGCATTGTTTATTACATTAAAAGTGAGCATGCATGTATGGTATGTTAGTTGTGAGTAACTTAATTGTGTGTCTTCATCATTTTTGTTTCTCAAATATAATGTCAATTTTTGTCAAGATGATTTAAGTTGAGAACCTAATTTCTCCTTTACCGTATAATTTACATTTAGACTTGTGGCACCACAGAGATGTTGCTTTTAATAAATCATATATATAAATGTCCCGTAAAGCATGAATCTATGATTGGTAAAAAAACAGGCCATTTGAAGTCATACGTGAATGTTTTAGAGAAAAAAAGTACTAAAATTGGAACATACTTTAGTCTTCGTTTTTTAGGCCTACTGTAACAACATTCAGAGATTCGTGAGATCCTAATTCAGGTTGTGTGTCTGAAATTAAGTCTATTTTTTTTGTAATAGTTTTAGCTTAACTGTAATCGTTGTTAAACACCATTATAAAGGATTGAGACTCTGGTAAAGATATTCATCTTGACCAGGAAATCATGAAAAGCTGTCGGTCCGATCTAGAAAAAAAACCTTCCGCCGCCCGGGGTGGGGTAAATTGTTAAGGAACAACGGGGTCAGGGTGAGAACAACATGTCCCACAGGGTGTTAGTTGGAAAAATATTGATAATATTATCATAAGAGGGGAGCGTGGCTGAGCGGATAGAGCACGGGTCTCGTAATACAGAGATTGTGGGTTCGAGCCCCGGGCCGGGCGGTTTTCGTCTCCTTGTTTCCTTGGGCAAGACACTTTACTCTACCGTGACTTTACTTTAAAGCAGTGGGTCCCCTGTACGAATAGACTCCTTCATGGGGTATGCATGTTATGCAAGTACTTGTATCATTGATTGATTGATTGATTGATCTTTTAAGACATGCTTTCATCAGTTAATTACTAATATTGTGCAAGAAGAATTTTGAATATGAAATGCTAAGATAATTCTTATAATATAAGGTATGGCTTATTTTTGATAATCCTGTGTAACCAATTATGTATGAACCACTTCATCCAAATTGTAGAGTTAATTAGTCAAATTCTTTTCACAGCGATGAAGAAATTCCCAGCGATGATGAAGAGATCCCTAGTGACGATGAAGAGATCTCCAGCGATGATGAAATCGCCATTAAGCGAGCTAAAGGGAATGAAAAAGAGAGACAAAATGGATTTCATGGAAAGAAGAGGAAAATTGAGGAGGCAGAGTTTGGGGAACACTTAGCTAAACGACATAAAGACTTTGAAAATTATAGGAATGGTGCTATACAGAAATGGCATGATAGAACCAAGCTATCGTCAGGCAAAATCAGTAGTAAGGTAAGGCAAAGGTAGTAGTGTATAGAATGGAAGGCAGGGGGATAAAAGTTAGTTTGTTGTGTGAAATATTTGGGCATCTAGTGCTCATAACCAACTTACTTAAAGTTATATAAATCTTGAAATATACAAGTCCTCTTAAAATCTCTCAAATATACACTAGCGGTCTAAAGTATTTCCGCACAAACACTTTATTCAGCCATATCTCACAAGGCGTTTATAAGGAAACCATCTGAAAACTTTTGTTGTTTTTGGTCAGATCTGATAGGTAATCTAGTTAGGTGTAAAACTGAGCTCCGAATGGGATCAACCCCTTCACGTACGGGTAGGGGGCAACAACACAAAAGATTTGACAACGCCTGGGTCAAGGTCACTTCACCGCTCAAGTTGAGTGGTCATAAGGAATGTGTATATGTAATTGAGTGACAAGCAGGCAATTAAATGTCCTGGTCACGCTTGACTACGCCAAGAGAATGCTTGGAAGCAAACGAAAAATGATCCTTCAACGCCCCACTAGTTTACAAAAATAGGGCTGTGATGAATGTGGAGTGTTTCGTGACGGTATAGGACAGATTGAAAACCTCTTAAAACCTTTTAAAATGTCATATACCGCCAGGTACCATTCCAATTTTTGTAAACTGGGGGGGGCGTTGAAGGATTATTTTTCGTTTGCTTCCAAGCACTCTCTTGGCGAAGTCAATCGTGACCAGGACATTTAATTGCCTGCTTGTCACTCAATTACATATACACATTCCATATGACCACTCAACTTGAGCGGTGAAGTGACCTTGACCCAGGCGTTGTCAAATCAAATTTGACCTAAACATCACGTTTTTCGACCCATTTGTGTTGTTGCCCCCTACCCGTAAGTGAGAGGATTGATCCCATTCGGAGTTCAATTTTACACTTAACTAGATTACCTATCAGATCTGACCAAAAGCAACATAAGTTTCCCGATAGTTTCCTTATTATCGCCTTGTGAGATATGGCTGAATAAAGTGTTTGTGCGGAAATACTTTAGACCGCGAGTGTACAAGGAATAGATTTATCCTGTAGGGAGGTATGGATAATCTTCTAACGCTGTGTTTTTTGTTGTATTCGGCTGTGACAAGTTTCACTTTTACTGTATTTTATAGTATTTTTAGAGCTAATCTGGTCTAGTGGAACAGTGCAGTACTATCTGAAGGTTATGAGTTCGAGCCTCACTGTGGCCAACAGGCTATGTCCTTGGCAAGATATTAAATGTCAATTGCTTGATTGACCTGAGCAATCCTTCGTAGCTGTGATGATAAACATTACGGTCTAATACCCAGGGCATAGGACATGCACATTGGGAAGAGGGTGCGCTATATACAGTCTTTCCCGGAATGTACAGCCGTAACATTTGTTTGTTACGGCCTGCCGTAACATTTACATACCCTGTCGCTGGCGACGTCCCATGCTTAAGGTCACGTAAGGTCAGGTAATGCGCATCAAACAAATGTCTGAGATGATTATCATTGATTATAGCTAACGAGATCCGAAGCAAAAATAATCCCTATTCATCATCGTGTTCCTCTACTACCACTGTATTGTTATTATAATTACCTAACCCATTCGATCGATCAAGCACTATAATTATCTCAGCTAAATGTTACATTATCAAATGTTACGGCTGGACCGTAACATTGACGAATGTTACGGCTAGACCGTAACAATCGAATCGCCAATTTCTCCTATCTTCAGGAACTTCCAATTTTCAAAAAACAGACCCACCCTGAAAAAAACAGACCCGATAATGAACTACGTATATATTTGTAAATCACATTATGAAGCATCTATGTATAATGACAAACTTACTTAAAATTAATTTTTTCTATGGTAAATCCACTCTAAAAGTGGTCTAATTTAACATGGAATTCTGACCACTTTGTTGATCATTTTTGATTAGCACAACCTTCAAAGCCGACCATTTCGGTTTGTGATAATCGAGTGCATGATTGGAAGGTACTGTATCAATCTTTTTAACAAATATTGCGTCTAACGTCGCATTTCGCGTCAATATGGTACTAAAAGTGTTAACGTATGAATTCGGCAGAGAGTGTATTATGTTACGGTGAGCCGTAACAAACAAATGTTACGGTTATACGTTCCGGGATAGACTGATATAGTTAAAGCGAATTGATTGTGACCAGTTCCTGATGGCAATAAGTAGAGCTTTAAGATCTTGTTTAGCTTATAAACATAAAAATGTCATATTGTTATTATGTGAAATATCAGTGGTGTCATATACGTTTCATTGTCCGATTTTTGTTTCTTTATTTCTTTCAGTCATTTAGTTCATTTGACAAGTCACCACTAGCACAAATTCAACAGGTTCTACAAGATAAAGCCAGACTGATCAAGAGAACACAACTCAAAAGGACCACTTACAAAATACTAGGGAAAATGGAGGTGGAAGAAAAAGAGAAGGATGAGGAGGACGAGGTAAGGTACCCAACATTTGAATGATGTACATAGAGAAGTTCTGATTAACAGTCAATTTCGATCCACCTTCAAGATCTGATGATCACATTTTCTGTCACAATAGACCTTTTCAAACAGCGATCGGAAAACTTCGGAAAACATGGTCACGTGCCACAGCAGTTGCAGTCGACAGACGACAGTGAAATAAAATGAAATAGTACCGCAAAAGTGCACAATAAAAACGGCAACGTTCGTCATTGTTGGAAACATACTGTCGAAGTGTCGAACTTTGTCAAAAGATGAGGCACAGAGGTACTGTTTATTTCCCCGGAAACGATTGGAATTTGTTCAAGCTTTCGGGTATCTTCGGAAAAGATCGGTTTGAAAAGGTCTATTGATCAATCATGATGTTGTTTGTGCTTTCCTGGAGCTCTGTAAATATGAATGAAAATATTACCCTCAGATCTAGTTCTCTCTTTACTGGTAAGAAGGTTTGCTCTTATTACTTCCTTAGCAGTATATACTTGTATAATATGTACTAATTATTTTCATGTTGAATTTAAAAATTGCAAATTCCTTTCCATAAGGAGAAAAAGACATCGGAAAAAATCAAAATAAATTAAATTTTCGTCACTAATATTAACCCCCTGTAATATCAAACAAATATCATTGTAGGTGCTGCTAGTGGTGTTTCCAACTCCATAATTTTTTAGTTTCCAATGTTTTGCTTTTTATGCCCCCGCCTGAGGCATTATGTTTTCTGGTTGTCCGTCCGTCCTTCCTTCCATCCGGGCTCGTTTCTCAGAACTGGCGAGGTGTAGAGTGATGAAAATCGGTAGAGTGGTGTTAAGGGTGGCTAGTAATTTTCTCTGAAAGTTTTGGTGCAAAATATGTGAATTTAGTAGTTTTTTTGACAGAAAATAGGCGATTTTTAGTAGGTTTTTATATAGGGACTAGGGCTGAAATCAATTTTTGTTGTTGTAAATGTTAACCCCAACCTCTTCTCAATGTCAACCCTACCTTATTTTGAATTGCGCATCACATATCCGAAAATCAGCCTGATCGGCCATGTATATAATTAATGAATATGATACGTTTTAAGATGGCGCTCTTACATGTAAACCTATTGAATATGGAAAGAGAAAAATGGCTATTTAAGCATATTTTTTTATTTGAATGTTAATTCTACATACTTTGATGGATTTCAATGGGACTTGAATTCAAAGGTTAAGGTGTCAAATTGTTTGTCTTGGACCACCGATAGAAAGTATTAATGGTTACCCCGTCGCCTGATCTTTCCTTGGGGGAAAAGGTCAAAAGAAAGGTCAAACTCTCCTGATCAACACTCTGTGTCGAGAACCGCACGGCCCGAGAACCGCATATTTTAGTTCAAAAATGATTTGATATTGTTCTAAATAAAAATATGCAAAAAAGTATCCCTTTGTGAAAAATGATGTAACCAGTCAACAAGAGTTGAAGAGAGTAAGGTAGTTGGGACTAGCATCTGAAGCGAAATAAAGATGGAATGTTTTTGTTTTTTTATTTGTTTTCCAGGAATCCAAGTCAGGTCACAATGCTCACTTGAAGGATTATGATGAGGAAATATTTGACGATGATGATTTCTATCACCAGGTAAAGTGTTAGAAGTATAGGAAACAAAATGACCATATTATTTCTTTGTCTGTAAAATGTGGACCCTTCAGAGGGTAGGGCCAGTTGGTTGGATTTTGTATTCTTTATGGTGGCTTCATCCAAAATGTCATGTCTACTTTTAGAGACATCTTTAATACTGTACTTTGATCAACACCAAATAGGCGGGCCCCTTCACATCGTGCATTGATACAGATAACCGCGTGCGTAGCTGAACACAACACAACTGCAGGAGACGCAGCGCACGTTGTACCTGCGACTTGCGCATCAGTATCTACGGCGCGCGTGTAGATGGGTTTATGTTTACTTGCGGATGAAGAAAAGCCTCATAATTCCCGTTTATTTAGTGTTGATCAAAGGCTAGTAAGTATTTAAAAACTTTCTTGATATTTGATAAATTTCTTATCAAAAACTCAAGTTTGACTTTTTGAAAAGAAATTTATCAAATATCAAGAAAAGAGGTTGACAGTAGGACTGAGCATGATTAGGCCAAAAAAAATTAATTGTTTGATTGGCGTAACATAGTAAAAAAAATAGGGTAGGTAGGTGGATTTTTTTTTAAAATTTGTAAGGCTGTTTCACATACAAGAACACAAAATATATGGCACATATACAAAAACATCTTTACTTTTTCTGTAACACATCTTTTATTTGTCATTTTGAATGTCCTGCAAGCCATATCTTGGGCTCCCATGAATCGATTCCCATCAAATTTGGGATTTGGAGGTTTTTTACCATGCTCAAAAAAATAAAATTATCTAGGGTCGGTGGTAAAATTAGGTCGGTCAGGTTACGCCAATCAAACATTTTTTTTTAAGGCCTTAGGTCAATGCTGTAAGGACAAACAAAAGATATTTTTAGGCCTTCAGTCCTACAGACAGACTTCTGAGCAACATAAAATAGAAAATGCACACAAGAACAATACTGGTATCTCATGTCATATTTGCTGGAAGGATGACTTTCTGTCAAGTTGAGGTTTTTGAGGACCATGTGATAGGTAATGAATCTGAGGCAACACCTTTGATTGATTGAATGGTTGATTGGGACAGGTATGTAATAAGCTTGTATTATACCGTGTTTTTTCTCTTACGTTACACGGTCGGCTTTACACGAAAGTGCACCGGTTGACCGGTCCACGATCGAACTACGGAAAACAACACCAAAATTTCCCGCTTGCACTTATCATGTATCCCCCATAAGTTTCGATCGACGATCGAAATAGTAATATTTTTTTTCCTGATTGTATTGCCTGATTTTATACAGAGAAATATGTCCAGATTGTTGTCATTTTGCGGTGTTTATTTTGTTTATTTTTCGGCCTTATCTGCTTGGCGATCTACTTCCTGTTTGTCTTCCATTTGTCTGACCTTTGACTCTGAATTGTGCCGTTTCGATGTATGATGGCGCTATAACGAATCTGCAACGGTGGCCAGACTTTGAAAGGTTGCGGCGAAACCCAAGCAAAACTTCAAAGATTTGTACGGTATTGGTGATTGATTTCACGAAGTTATTGAATGTTTTTAAGATAAATAGTTGTAAGTTTTTATTGTGGGCTTCGAAAGAGGTCAAAAAAGAATGAATTTTACATGTTCAATGAGTTAGTAAAAGTACTGGTTGTAGTATAATTTGGTTTTAGAAAAACAGCATTTAATTATTATTATTATTATTATTTTTTTACGTGTTTTCGTCTACCGCATATTTCTTACGTAACACGAGTCTTGCGTTCGTGTAACGGTTCATCCGTGTTTCGTTTACAAACTTAGTATGTAATCTGTTTCTTCCCTCAGCTTTCACCAATGCAGCCTGGGTTCAATTCCTGGTCGGACCAAGATTGTACTTGACTTTTAACTTAAAAGTTGTCGATCCGTACTCGTCCTGGCAGGTTTTCTTCAAGTACTTCGGTATCCTCCTGCATCTGAAATTGAAAATGTTTTCCAATATTCTCTTTTTTACACTATGGAGGTGTCCTTTGAATTGAATGCACTATTGGGATTAGCCTGGCTTTTCACCAAATGCTATAAATAAATAAAATTGAATAAATAAATAATAAGGCTATCTGTGGGTCATGCTTGAATTTTGAATTATCAGACAACGGGGAAAAGTCTCATTAGTTTACAATAAAAAGTTGATATATTTCATTCTATTACACTTTTAACAAATTTTTAAGTTATCTTATTTGAAGTAGATTCTGAAGATACCCCACAAACAAATGGTCTCAGATTTAATTACGAGTTGGTTCTCAATTGCTTTTTTAAAGTCGTAATGTGAAGTATACCATTTTGTCCACTTTCAATTTTCAGTTGTTGAGAGAATTGATTGAGAAGAAGACCACAGATACCTCAGACCCGGTGCAGCTGACAAGGTGAGATGAGGGCAATAAGGAGTTGGCAAATTCACATAATTTGTTGTCCAATTTTAAATAATTCACCCAATAAAGAAGTGCTATTGTATTTGCTTGAGTTGTAGAACACAGAAATGAGCACTTTTCTTTGGGAGGCTCCTTTTGTTTGGGCCATGTTTAGTATATGTGTAAAACAGCAAAAATGGAGACAATGTTACTATTCAATGTAAAATATGTGTAGGTAATGACTCCTCTCCCTGTTTTATGGCTGTCCGGCCATTTATTTTTTGTAGCGGAGGTTGGAAATTAGCCTTTAAATTACCCCCCAAATGAAAATGTGTCTATTGTCTATTCGAATCTCGGCTCAGTCATCGAATCAGATAAATTTCAGGTTTTGATTTTTCTATGGATAATAGATAACACAATCTCACTTATTATTGGGCCCTTCTACTTCAAGCAGCAATGAGGGAATTTGACCTCACAATTTCTTGACAAGTAAATGTACGGATGGCTTCAAAACTCAACCGGCGGTTGTCTGCCGGTTCTGGGCGGTTGGCTATTGTTTATTTCGGCTGAATCGCCCAGAACCGGCAGGCAACCGGCGATTGAGTTTTGAAGCCGCCCCGTAATGGATTTGTTTGCGTTACCCATGTCACAGTTGTGGATCTGTTAAACCAACAGGGAAGATACAGGTACATTAATTTTATTCCTGATTAATGAAGACTAATATCTTTGCAATCCTCAAGTTTAGGACGTGGACAGCATGTAAAATAATTTGTTTACAGTATCATTTTGAATCAACCCAAAATCCTAATTTAGAGGCAAAATTATTAGGGGCCAAACTTGAGGATGGTATGCACTTTAGAATATGAGTGCCCCCCCCCCCTTATGTAAAACAAAAGGACAAATCCACCCAATACATACTTTAGTTCCTGGGTCCTCAGTCCTGTATGCAATGTTTAACCACATATTTTTTTTAAAATTTACAACAGACAATGGCTGGAGGTTCAAAAGTTGAGAAGTAAAGTGAAGAAGCATGTGGATACTAAAGCCAGCAAAGGGAGAAAACTTAGGTAGGCTTTGCTGTTGTTGTAATTCACCTAAATTAATCAAAACTGTATTGATCACATTTTTTCTTAACTTTGATGTTTTCTAAATTGTGAGTCATGCATGGATGAGTTAAGTCTCAAGGAGAGTTTTGAAGCAAATTATGAGGTGACTTTAGCACCTTTATTAGTATTGTCTTGTTCAGTACTAAGGTTTCAGTCGAGACTGTTTTTTCATGTCGACATGTCGTAATATTTTGTTGTCAACGTTGACATACGTCGACATAAAGTTGATGTCAAAGAGTTGTTTTTTGCAGGAAAAAACGAAATTGTTTACATTAGCTTACCCATTTTAGACGTATATACTTAAATATATACATGTACGTAGTTAAGCGGTAGTTCGTTCTGCGTACTACAATATGGATGATATAAAATTGAAAAGAAACTAATAAGTATTAAATTATTTATGCAACACTGTACAGCTCAACTGCTAATAAACCGCCATAGATATATCGATTTTTTATGGAAATTTACTTGCCCAGTTTTGTCGACATGTCGACAAATGAGATTTCATGTCGCGAGATATGCTTTATGTCGACATAAGTCATGTTGACAGAAACCTTATTCAGTACTATTGAACCCATTAATATGTACTTAACAGGGTACTTTTGCAAAGTGCATGTGTGACTAGTCCACACAATAATAAAGAAAATGGTCTCAGATATCACAGACCCACCAACTGTCCCACATTTTGAGGGACAATCCCTTATTTTGATAATAAAAAAAGACCTGAAATCTGAGGTGCCCTCCCCCTTTATTATTTTTCTTACTGTGTTTTGCTATTTGCATTGTGATTTTCTGTATTTCAAAGTTAGATGTCCCACATTCTGAGATTCAGAGTTTGACAGGTCTGATATCATAGACCTTTTCAAAATTCATTCGGAAATCTCCGGAACATTGATCATATGGCCATTTTCTCAACCAATCACGTACAAGCTCATTAGTATGCACGATTTTGTCAACAAAAAAGTCCGAAAAATTACTCGCATTTCAGTGCTATAAAAGTGAAAAATAAATAGAACCAACCCATACAATGTTAGATACACTAATTCTGAACAACTTTTGGCCGATGGTACCATAAGCTCACCGACATAAAGAGTGAAATTTCCATTTGAAATCGGCTGATCTGCGCTGATTAAGCTTAAGATTTGAAGTTGCATCAGGGCCATCAAACTAAAAGTGACTCTGTAGTGCTGACGTTTAATTCTAAGTTCGAATTCGTACGCAACCAGCTAACGAGAACGTGAACTTAACATTCTGGTTATTGTGTTGAAGAGTCACTTTTTCTTTCGGCAATTGCCGGAAAGTGTAAAATCAGCTTCGGAAATTCTCGGATAGTTGTGTTTTGAAAAAGGTCTATTAAGTAGTAAGTGTAAGGATAAAATGAAATGGACATTGTCTTCTTGTGTCCCATGCAGGTATGATATTCATCAAAAGTTGGTCAGTTTCATGGCTCCTATGGATGCATGCAACATGGCAGATGATGCTAGGTAATCATGTTATTTCTTCAAAAAACAAATAATTATACATTCAGTGTTTCAACCAGATTTCAAAACTTTTAAAGCTATAGTTTATCTCAGAGTTGTTTTTCTTTGTTCGCGGGGTTTTTCTTTCCGACGCTTGTTAAGGCCTTCTGCGTACTGATGCACTTATTTACGCACGTATTTGCAGAGCGTGATTTGTTGAAGTCGATTGGTTACGCTTACGCTGTTGGCGCGTGCGGTAAGAGTGGTGTACATGACCCGATTTGAAAAGAAAAACAACTTTGAGAGATAGTATAAACGTACAAGTAGCTGTATGATACACTTTTACCCGAGCAGGCCATGTGTGCAATGCTTATATTAAAAAACGGTAAAGTGATAAATCATGATTTTTGGGCACTGAGAGTCAATATTCATTAAGAGGTTTGTGTGTTTAATGTGACTAAGACATTAACACATCATGGGTTGAGAACTACAAAGCTGGATCTACATAACAACAATACCAAGAACAAGAGATTTTAAACCCCGATGGTTCTTTAAAAGGTAAATAATCTAATTAGATTATTCATCTGGAAAGAAATGTTAAAGGTGTGTATTCTGATCACTTTCACTCTCGCTCACAAAACCAACTTGGAGATTTTAATACCAAATGAGAGCACATCATTTTCTTTAAATCCCTGTAAATTTTCACTAACATATTATATTTCATTGAAGAGATATGGTCAAAAAAGTGTTGAATTACTGGAATATTTTGCTAAAGAAAACAAATACTCAATAGATTTCTATGGGTCACTCTCATATACATTTTTGCCTGTAGCATTAATTTTGGCTCAAGGTATACAAATGAAACTTTACAATTGCTTTATGTAGGTGATGATCCTTCATTCAAATAAGGCCCCCCCCCAAAAAAAAAATGTTTGGTTGCCCTCCAGAGCTTTTTTCAGAGAGGGTCGGTCGTTTTTTTTTTTTTTTCTAATTTTTTTTTTTAATACTCTTCCACGTACTGCTAGGTAAATTGGCCGCTCCAGCCTTCGCAACTTCCCCTGTGACATCCAAATCAAAACAGTCAAATACTTCTTGTAGTAATTTGGGACATCTTAAACATTTTGAGAGTTGAATATCGAAAAAAGCGAAAAATATAACTTTTTTTTTTGTAGTTTTCGGTAAGTTTTGCATATTTTTTTTGAAAAAAAAAAAATCCAATAAAAAAAAGTTTGGGTCGGGATGAAAATAGGGTCGGTCGGTGGAGGGCAACCAAACTATTTTTTTTTGGCCTAAGGAAAAAGTATATGTTAAATTTTTCACCAGATTGAAATACCTACCTGTGAGTCTTGATGGTACTTTTATGATGAATAATTTAATTCATCTTGAAAGAACTATCCGGTTGGTTTTCAAATCTTATGTTCTTTTGATTGTTGTTGTAATGCAGATACAGCCTTATGGTGCTTAACCTTCAACATTTTGTGATTTGAACAAGGCATTAATACTGATACAAGAATTACATTTCTTATCATCATACTTTGAACACCGTTGATTTGGAATGCCTCTCTTCCAGGAGGGAGGCCCACTGTGTGAATTTTGCCAAATCACTGTCTAATAGTGTGCGTACCAGTGGTCTCCTTCCTCCCAGAAGAAAGGATTGCCGTAGCAGAAGTCTGAGGAATGATGAACAGTTCTCCTGATACTTTGCGCCGACGGAAAGATTTGCCAACAGTCCTATCCCCAACTTCATTAATTTGCTTAATAAGTAGGTTTTTTCTGCTGCTTCTTGGCATCATTCCGTTGCACTTCTGCATTGCCTTCAATGATCTTTTTGTATTTGTATTGTATTTCATGTAATTTTGTATGTTCAATTGGGCTTTTTAGCCGCGATACATTGCACATAAAATATATCTGAATCTGAATCTGATAAACTCATTTTGAACCAGAGGTTACAGTACTATGAAAAGATAATGGGATTTTTTGTGTTATTATTGAACACAGCATCTATTATGTAGTTGATGTTAATTGGTTTGTAATTTATTAAGTAC
This sequence comes from Ophiothrix spiculata, assembly GCA_000969725.1. NCBI lineage: Eukaryota > Metazoa > Echinodermata > Ophiuroidea > Amphilepidida > Ophiotrichidae > Ophiothrix > Ophiothrix spiculata. The sequence goes on from JXSR01S064135.1 coordinate 84,976, forward strand.
ATCATCTGATAACCTGCAAATAATTGACCATCACTTAAATCGTTTTGATGATGAAATAAAAGCACATTAATTTACATTCATACATTCTGCAATGAGGACGCGTTGAAATTGTAAATCTAATTGGACAGTTGGTAGCTTATACGCATTCATTAATCTCGTCTATTTGCACGCTGCGTATTGCGTAGTGCGTTGTACATTTCCATGTTCGCGTATGCATAACATGCTCGCGCTTGTTTTACATTTGTAAATAATTATGCTGTTTAATTTCTTTACAATTTTCTTCTTAATAACTGCTGTTTACTTGGCGCTCGTGAAATTGTACAAAAATAATCTGAAGTCGAAGTTGCCCAACTCACTCGCGGACAACTCCAACTTCAGCACGAGGTGCATTATTTTTGTACAATTTGATTCGTGTCAAATAATACGCAGTTATTAATCTTTAAATATTTGAAATGTTTTTGATGAATGATATAGAAGTATCTGTACCTATTTTCCCAAGTTCATCATTTGAGTTTATGATTTTTCTTTGAAATGTTATTTGGAATTCTGTACTTCTATTCACAGGAGTGAGCTGTATGGATCACTCTTTGGTCAAAGGAAATTCAGTCAGTTGGAAGTAGCAGAGAGGTGACATTCCAAAAAGTAGCATATATGTACAAAGTTCAACATCTTTCAAAATCAGAGACGGTACTATGACAGTAACAACATTGTAACAAAACCACAATAATTCATTGGAGACACCAGCAGTAACCCACATTTACAATACAGTTGACGCTGCTTAATTGGGACACCTCGGGAGTAGCAAAAATATCCCGATTAACCAGTTGTCCCGATTAAGCAAAGTACAGAAATCGCCATATTAGTGAGATGTTTTCACACTAAAACATACACTAAATTTATGAGCTGACAAAAAGTGGAACACAAGAATTTTAGAGACCTCTTGAATAGATTGAAATTTTTTCCTGATATTTTCATCAGGATTTGGGTTTGTGGTTTTAGATTTTTATCCCATATTTGCAGTAACTTTATCATCATCATTTTAGGAAATTTTCATCATATTAATGCATTTTGCCAAAAATTATCTCATTTATCAGGAGGAATGTCCCGATTAACAGGTCAATTTTGTACATAAAGAAACGGTTCCTTGACTGAATACATCAATTAACCAAAAATCCCTTTGAGGGGATCCCGATTAACCAGCGTTGACTGTATCATGATTTTTAAGGTAGACAAGACCTGCCTGACAGCGTTTGGCGGGTAAGAATAGAAATTTACCTGCCCGGGTGGAGGATACAATTGTGTTTATGCTATATTGTGTAATACACCATCTCTAATGAATTTCTTGTCAGGCTAGAAAGTAACCTGCCCTGTCTGGCTAGTAAAACATTACCAATCATGGATTTTGTAAACACAAGTACAGCACTGAAACACAGGATATAACATTTTTATATATTTTAATGCTTATCTTGTACCATTTATAAAACCACCTTTAACCACACATTATATAGCACTCATGAAAAATTGAACAGAAATGCACAAGATATAAGATTGAGGTCGAAGGTCATCCTCCTTAAATGTATTGTACAGAATAGCATCTGTTATTTCAAACTGAGGCCTAAATCTTTTTTATATGGCGTAACCCAACCTACCCTAGTTTAATCACCGACCCTAAATATTTTTATTTTTTGTGCATGGTAAAAAACCTCCAAATCCCAAATTTGATGGGATCGATTCATGGTGGCTCAAGATATGGCTTGCTGAACACTCAAAATGACAAATAAAAGATGTGTTACAGAAAAAGTGAAGATGTTTTTTTGTATATGTGTCGTTTATTTTGTGTTCTTGTATGTGAAACATA
>JXSR01S064146.1:6015-30179 GCA_000969725.1 Ophiothrix spiculata
TTTCAAGAAATTAAGAATAAAATCCAAATGAAGTGATTAATTAAGCTTAATGACCCGTTAAATCTACCTAGCCAGGGGTGGAGTTGGGTGAGGTTGAGGGTGAGGTTGAGGCATCATGAAAATTGTGCATAAATAATTATTCTGTCATATCTCCTTGAAAATCCATTGAAGCGTCACCAATCTTATATGATTTTAAAGGCTAGTTATTGTTTATCAAAAACAAGTTGGAATTAACACGAATAAAGTTGCTAATTAACGCTTTTAACAAGTTCAAAGTCAATGAGCTAGTTTAGCCAGAGATGGAAAAAGCATAAATGTGGTTGGTGTGGATGAGATATGTACATTGTGCATCAAATTTCGTCACAACTTTTCAATAATCGTATGATATGTCATAATTTTGGTATGATTTTGAAGATAATGTATTAGTCTATAAAATCAATAAAAATATTAGCCAAATAAAGGTATTTATCAACTCTAATCAGCGATAACCAGGAAGGAGTGCGGTGTGATGAAGTGAGTGAGATGAAACGCAAATGGGCCTCACCTCAAAAAAGATGACCACAATGGAACGATAGAAATGGTCATGCTTGAGATAGATATCCCATACTTGTAACTGAATGATTTCTCTTTTTTTTTTCAAAAATGCATTTGTTCTTCAAATCCCATTGTGGGTGAATTAGTTACTGTACACAAACATATTTAGTAGAGATGTGATATATGCCGTACACAGAGTCAACATTTACACGATATTGCAAATGTTTAGGATTTTTTTGCACTTATTTGCAGGATTTTGGTAAGTTTTACGAAATTGAAACATACCCAACTCTGTTGTCTATACTCTTCGTCTGCATTGCAAATGCGATACATTCTTTCCAGTTTTTTTTTTCGAATTTCAAGACAAAGAACATACTAAAGCTGAATATATAATAAGCAGAGCACCATCTTTTTTCCTAACATGAATTAAATCTATAATCAGTCAAACACTTTGGGAAATTGGAATATTCTTTAATTTGAACAATAACAGTCGTGTTAATTGTAGGTACAGTGATCTTTTATATTTCCTATATTTCCAAATTGTCCTAAAGTCTATGTTGTGAAGGGTTCTTATTCTCCTCAAGAACATACATAGAATCAATGAGTTGTCCGTTCGTTTTAGCGATAGGACAGAACTAATTCTTGGAAGTATGTTAAAGGTAAACAAATTAAATGTGTTTTAACATTCTTCTATGTCATAATTAGCTTATCATAACGACACTCTTCCAAGTTTTGAATCTTAGTCCTTAATATACTTCATAAAAAAGCTTTTCGGGATGTTAATTTATGTCATTTAAGTAACCTCATCTTTGTAAATATAATAGTTTAATATATAAGTTAAGATCGTATATTTTCCCAAGGCTCATCTTTAATACACTTTTGAGGCATCGACCTTACATGTCATATAAATCTTAACGAATGAAACATTTCTTTAAACCATAGATACCTTTTATCAATAAAATTAATTTTAATAAATCGGTCTGCTTTGAAAATTGACTTGACTGATGAGCACTGTGTGTTTACTTGGCACATTGGGAATAAAGGTTCAGGTGTGTTATATCATGTATGAAAATGGAAATGTTTTACACATGAATAAAATGTCAACATAAGAATTGGCACTAGAGTTTATATAAACTGAATGCATGGTCGGCATTTATTTGTCTTGGGTCAAATGCAGGGTTGTGTCAACGTCAAAAGTACCTTTTGTGTCTCAACATTGTTGTTTCTTATTTCACTTCTTTTACTCTTTTACCTAATCAATTCGTTATACACATCTCTGGCAAGGTGGTAAGGTTTTGACATGTCAAATTACAAAGAAATTTATATAAGACAATTAATGATTTATAAAGCTACAAATACAATTTTATGTATTTGATTGTAAGTCATGAATAGATTATACAAAGTGTTACATACCACTAAATGAGAACAACATAAACAATTTAAATACATTTCAAAACAGTATTAAATATGTACTTTTTAAGTGTATAAAAGTATACATTTTTGGAAAGCTTATATTACAAGGACACGGAACCAAATATACAAATGTGTGAAACTTATACAAGGTGTAATCTAAAAAAATGATGTGTTAATCCTTATGCAGTTAAGTGTTGAGAAATAGTAATCAAATGAGCTATGAAGTATATGGGGATAAAGTGTCAGGGGCCTGTCTTAATGCACAGACTGTTGAATAACTAGTCGATTACGGAAAGCCATTATTTTGTAAATGATATTGAACGACCATAATAACGTCCTGGGCTCTTTTAGTTATTTTTAATTAACGTTGATGTCTTTTGATTTTATTCCATCTGAATTGAATTTACTACGAATATGGATAATTTATTGTAATGATGATATATAATCAAATTAGTATATTCATGTATTACTTTTTATATGTTGCATTTGAATTGGTAAAAGCATCTAATAGTATTAACATTAAAAAAAGTGCTTAAAGGTGGGTATTCCGATCTAGTGACACATTTAACGTACAAGTTTTCCATATTTGAATGAAGGGACATCTCCTACATAAAGCACTTGTACAGTTTCATTTGCATACCTTAAGCCAAATCAATGCTACAGGCAAAAATGTGTCTGAGAGTGGTCCATAGAAACATATAGGATATTTATTTTTGTTAACAAAATATTCCAGTAATTCGTCATTTTTGTGACCATATTTCTTAAATGAAACATAACATGGGCGTGAAAATTTACAGGGTTTATGAGAAAAATATGCGCATTCATGTGGTATCAAAATCTCCAATTTGAATTTTGACATGCCAACTGCCTTTTTGATTTTTTATTTTCACTTTACAGTTAACATGAATGTTTACTTTTGACTTCTCTACTCTGTACACGTTTGTATTTCAATTCGCATTCAGTAATGCCTGCAAATCTGTCAGAGTCTGCCTGTAATACTTTTAACCATCCTTTTCAAAACACGGATTTATTTTGTCAAGCCCTTTCGTTGTTTATGATAAATGCGACATTTAAACACTGCGCCGTTAGCCAGTTCTAACTTGTTCATGTTTCTATTTAGCTAACATACCCATATGACAGATTGGAAATACCAATATTATGCCTAATATCCTGGTTTTTTTTTCTTGTTAGGTCAACTTTGTTTACAAATTTTATGTCAAGCAGTTAAAATATTGGTGACATTTTGAAGAAAATATCAAGATTCAAATCAAATTTATTTCAATATCGTAAAAATGACCAGCATTGCATCACCATAAGACATACCAAAATAAAATACAACGATATTGAGGAGATAAAAAAGGCCAGTAAATGGCCTGAAAGGGTTATCCCCCAGAATTACTTATAGTAGGGCCTAATTATATAAGTTGCACATCTAAAATACAGCATAGAAACAACATTACTATTGCATGAACAGAAAATTGATTTAAATTGTTTGATAGTTTTTGCCTCTTTCAGTTTCATATAGAATCATAAGATAAGTCCAATAATTGTAATCGCCCTGTAAGCAAACATTTTTTAGCATTGTAAATACTATAGTTGTGTGAATTTCTTGTTTGATAATTATGAATTTGGCAATATTTATAGAAATAGTGACAAAGGTTCCTGGGGGTTGGTTAGTTTGGGGCTTGTACATAAAAAGTCCCAGTTTAAGTTTAATAGTATCATATAGTTAGATTTATGTTTTGTTTTTTTAAAGTGGCCTGGTATGGCATCGATAATATTCGTGTGAAATAGTTCTGATCGCCCACTTTTGTAACTTGAAAATCTTTTCTAAGTATGTTTTGCAAGTATTGCCCCAGACTTAAATACCACAATTAATATACGATAGAATATATGTCCAGGTACGTAAAGTTTCAACTGAGTTTAATTTTCCAGTATTTCTAGATATTGTTTTTGATACTGCATCGATACGATTCTTCAAAGAAATGTTTTCATTTATTATAACACCAACTTGAGGGGTTTTGTGCATTTATCCCTTTCTAGTGATACATAATCCAAAATGACATTGGCAACATTTTTTCTTGATTGATCATCGTGATTTATACCGTCTGCAACATCAAAAACGTAATCTATACTATTTCTCGGTAAATGCAAGCAAAACTATTTTTTGCTTACATGTATGCGGTGTTCCCATAACCATACAGTTAGTTTTGCTTGCATTTACCGATAAATTGTTTGCTTTGAACCAGTTACTTATTTCTAGGTGTTCTTTATGAAATATCAGAATGAGAATACCATAAAGATGTGTCGTCAGCGAACAGAATAATCTCAAACAGTGAAGTTGTGCTCGTAATAACATTTACATAGAGTGTAAAAAGCAACGGGTCCCGTATGGAACCTTGGGATACGCCACATTTAATTTCTTTATAATCAGAATTGTATGATTGGTATGTAACAAAGTGTTTTCATTTTTTAAGATAGCATTAAAACCATTGGTAGACGACACCTCTGAAGAACTTAATATTTTAGTTTGTATAATAATATGCCGATATAGTCGATTGTGTCAAATGCTTTCGATAGATCAAGAAAAGTTCCACGCGTACCTTCATTTCTTTCTACAGCGTGAGTTACTTTATCAACAAGTTCTGTGATTGCCATGAACCTAGAATGAATTGACCTGAACCCAAATTGTTTATCATTTAAAAATGTAGTCTTGTCAATTTTATCTATATATCTATTAAATACCAATCTTTAAAGAACGTAAGAGAAACATGGAAGAACAGATATTGGTATATAACTTGAGAATATTTCGGGATCATCCTTTTGTATATTGGTATCACTTAGGCAATTCACAATTTCCCGGGTACTATAATACCTGTTGATAAGGAACAGTTGAATATAATTGACAAAGGTACAGATATCTCTGTTGCTACTTTTCTTTCTCGCAATTATATTTCCTTTATTGTCCGGGGCTTTTATCTTAACAATTTTCTTTGGAATAACCGGTACATACATGTTTGGGCAGGTTGTTTCAGATAGTCATGAAAAGTTCTTTCCTGTATGTTACGGACTAATATTAACAAAAAATCATTAAAAGCATTTGAGATTTTATTTGGGTTAGTGAGAGTTTTTTTTATATTTGATGACCACAAAATATATTTTTGACTTGTGTCATCTCTCATTAGCAGGAATGATAATACGTGGACTATTGTAAGGACAAGTACAAATAAGGTTACGTCTAAAGGCATGTGGGTATCCGCAGCAAAAGGATACAGCTTTCGTCTCCTATGTAGTTCATTGTAGCATATCTGATGTACGCTCGTATATGTTATGTTAGGGCATGGGACTCGTAATACAGAGGTTGTGGGTTCGAGTCCCGATGGCGGCATTGCCGATCGGACCATGTCTCCTTGGTTCCTTGGGCAAGAAACTTTAATCCGTGGTTCGGAAGTCACGTAAAGCCATTGATCCCTGTGCGAATGCTCCTTCTTAGGGCACTGCATATGGAAATAATAAAGATTAATACATTGGAAGCACTTGCATTCTTTTGGAAACTTAAGATAGTGCATATGATTGTTTTAAAGAAAAAACATTACTTCTGTTGTTGACCTTAAATAAGATAAATTGACGCTCATGTAAAATGCCCCTAGAAACCCAAAGTTTAAATAGATACCTACAACATTGTACAAACTCCAGTATTAGTAAGTGATTAAGCCCGCATGAGGCACACGTCACACTTTCATTACCTCTAGAAATAGTCACCAACGTTTATCAAATTTATTGACGTATTAGTCTGTGGGAAACCAGAAAAAGTGCAATATGAAGTCTGCACAATTGTTCTTGACTGATTCTGAATCTATGGGTCTCAAAGATTAAGAATCAGTCAAGAACAATTATGCAGACTCCATTTTGCAGTCAAGCCCAAAGTCAAGGTTTTTCCCACAGACTATATACACTGTTAGACTATAATAGTAGTGCTACCGTATTTATATAAGATCATGTTCCAATTATGTCCCGTTTCAGGAAAAAGAACTACTATGATTAACAACAAAATCACATCTTGGAAGGGTAGAACTGACAGCACATAGTTCCTGAAATTGTCTGATGACCAGACAACTAAAGCAGAAAAACATACCAAAGACGGCGCGCTTTTATTATATATCTGCAAGATTTTTTTTTCAATCACACAGTACCACAGTGGAATGATATTTCCTGAAGACATCATGGACAAATTCGGTAAAAACTGGAGTTCGAACAGAATAAATTAGGTACAAGACTTTTAAGCATTTTGACATTCTCTTTCGGTGTTTCGTATGAGTATTTACCTTTGAATGGAGTAATTGTATATATAACACTGGATGAACACCATTCACTCGCATTTATGTCGCCTATGTTTAGATAAATGTGCATGATATGAATACCTCATTATGGCGCACACACATCGGTTGTAATTTAATTTGACCATGGAGAATCAATATCAAGGTCATGTTGGCTCCTCGAACCTTTTCTGTTACATTCAGTTTGTGAGAGTCAAAGACGTTGGCAAGCTTGCCATAACATTGCTTGAAAATTAGATTTTATGGTAAAGTACAATAAATAAAATCTGTGGAATTTAGGTCCCCTATAATGTACAGACAATGAATGCGAAACACGATAACATGCTTCGTTCTATTTATTTCTTTTCATTTCTAAGTTTGTTTTAGTTTATTTTGATTTTATTTCATTTTGTTTCATAGTTTGCGTTATTTTATTTAATTACATTTATAACTATACTTTTCATATACCGGTATTCTATTTCTACACTTATTCCGTGCCAATTTGTTTCAGTATATTTAATTAAATTTCATTCTTATGTTAACTTAAAAAAAATAATTTATGATCATGAACTGTTGGAAGGTACTGATATTTATTACTAAATATAATTACAGTGAAAAGATTTATATTTCACTTTTTCTGAACCAAAATGTAGGTGATAAGAAATATTCCTAGAGGTATCAATCTTTCATAGAAAAGATAACATCATACAAGTTGTGAAACCTTGGAAAGTTATAATTAAAATTTAAATTCTACCTTTAACTAGATAAAACAGATTAGGGAAAAATAAAACATTAAATATTTTACTGCCAAGTTGTGTTTACATTTTGTCTTCAGCCGTAAAAATCCTCGACATTGACCTTAACACCCTTCTTCTCGGAAAATCGCAAAGAGAAGGTATCGTTTTAAATGTTTGCATCTAGATAGAAATACAGCAAGAGTTTCTTTTAGAATGATAAAATCGGTTTAGCGCCCGCGGGATATGGGTGTCCATCAACACTACCCTTTTCAAAAGCTGTTTTGAATAAATGACGGGTTTTCGCCTGGATTGGAACCCAGGACCCCTCGCACCAAAATCCCATTATCAATATGTCAAGCAACTGAGCAGGCGCTGCCATGGCAGTGATTTCGTGATCATAACTCCGGTCTTGACGTATATCTCAAATTTGTGGAATGTGATATTTTGTTGTTTGGTAGGGTTAGGGTTAATGGTTTATGAAAGAAATGAAAAATTATATGCCATTTATAAACAAACAATAGAGTGCTCGGTACTATGGTCTGATACAGTCACATGTACTTCTAAGAAGATTGTATTTTGCATTTTTTTATCAGGCGACTAGAGAATCTCGTTGCCTAAATGGTTTCTGTTCATTGTTGATGCCAGGGTGCTACATGTGAAAACTAAATAACAATTCGGTCAAATTCAGACGAACATCAAGAACAACCTCAAGCTAAACGTATCATTACCATTATAGCCTAGAATTTGAGAACTAGCAAGGAGGAGTTGGTATCGTTTTAAGGTCTGTTTCTAGATAGAAATGACAGCAAGTGTTTCTTTCAGAAAGATTAGATTGGTTTGGCGCCCGCGGGAAATGGGTGTCCATCAATAGTATCCTTTTCAAACGCTGTTTTGGATATACAGATTGTTCATCGAGTTTCAGCTCTTTTAACATAGGAGACACATGCTCTCTTTTTTTACAAGATTTTAAATAACATTAATAACCGAAATTTCCAGAAAAACACCTATATTAACCTGTGTATGTAATGTATGTTTGTTTTATTTCACAACGTTAAGGCGTATCATTAGATGACCCTAAGATGTATGAATATATTTCCGTTTATGCATTATTATAAATCAAAGTGTTTGTTTTCAGTGCCTTACTGTTATTACTCCAATTCCCATCGGCGTCAGTTTGTACATATTTGTCTGTGTCAAAGTAAATCAAATCAATATATGTAAACTTCAGCGCCATAATACTTACAACTTTCTTTAAAATCGCAAGACCATAACAAAATATTTTGTAACGCATAAGTGTTTTGTCATAATATTGTAAGTGAGATTAATAAATATAACCATGTTTCTTGTAATATGCATAATCGGTAATAATTAACATTGATAGATGTGGCCTCATGATCTCCAATATAAAATTGATGATTCTATAAAGATCCAGTATGGGGACCATTCATGTATATAGTAAAACATGTATTAGAGACAGATAGTACAGTATAGTATGTACGGTACAATTTAAAATGGGGACAAAGTAGTAGTTACTATGTTAATGATTATAAAAACAATATATAGGGATTAAAATGTAATAAAGTAAATGATCTTTTATCCTTGTCTTTGTTTTCTTTTTTCCCCCTTGTTATTGTTATTGTCTAGCACTTTGTGAACTTAAAACCCTAAACATTTATGTACTTATATTTGTAATGGAACGAGGTAACGAGAATGCATATTTTCTTACTTTGATGCAAAAACGCCCAAGTTTAGAGAGGGAGGATCAAGCAAAGAGATTTCCGTAAATACAGAGGATTTTCTGTTCCATTAGTACAGCACTCAGCCAAATCTTTTATGTGAACTCTCAGCACTTGAATGATTACGTCTCCATTCTTATCAAGAAGATATCTTAAAGCCATCTGAAAAGCACTTTCAAGGAAACGAAAGTGTCAACGTTAGCCTGTTGTTTATTATCTTTTCTTCAAAGATGGGAAATACAAAAGTGCGATAAACAGTGGATGAACAGTTTGACGAGATTAAACAAGATATGACGAGACTAAATCGGTGTATTATGTTTGTTTGTACTACCCTTATCATACAATAACCTTACACGTATTTATCTTTTATTATTTGTCACATATAAAGTAAATTCTACAGATATTTGAACACATGAAAAAAGTTACAATCAGCAATTACTTTGACTGTTGGATATCTCTACCATACTATGGTGCTTTTTAAAAAATCAATTAAAATATTCTAGTCAAATTTGGGGAGAATAATATCTGTTGTAATCATTACATATATTTTAATATATAAGATGCTTCTCAATTCTCTTTTACCAATTTTAGAACAAAAGATGTATCTTGGAAGACATTTTGGATCTTCATGTAAGTTTCATAATTTTAAATACTGTTTTGATCAATATTATTGAGAGTACTTTGATGAAATTCGTTTTAGATTTGAAACATGCATATATGTATGACCTTACTTTAAACCTGTTTATTTGTTAGAGTCCTAAAATTATTTTCAAATGATCACTTTGAAAATTAACCAATATATTTAACCCGGTATTCAAATAGTCATGATACAACAGGAATTTAGCAAAGAAAAGTGAAATAAATATTGCGTGTAGAGTAGTTATCTCTTGCGGCCCTATTCTTTACTGTTCAACCAAGTCAAACAGCACAGAGGGTTATTATTCCTACTGCACCGGAAAGAAATTAGAATGCACAATTTATATTTTCTACGGAAAATAGCATTTATTGACATAAAAAGGTAATATTTTCTGGATCAATATCAACATTAAAATGCATGACTTAACAAACCCAAACAGATGAAAACAAAATAGGCAATGTCATTTATTGTTCTATAGAAAATTAAGGACAAACCACCTCTTTACAAGACTACATATGTGGGCCCCAACGGCAAAAGGATGCGCTTGTCGGCTGGTACATATTGCTCATTGTAGCATAATGTGATGTATATATGCAACTAGTAATACAACATATGCGCTACCATGAGCTACTATACATGTAGGAGAGCAAAAGTACACCCTTATGCCGCGGGGCGGCGGCCCACATATGCATTTTAAGATTAGCGGTTTCGTTGCATCATGGTTTTTCATATCTTTCTTTGAAACGCCATTATTGTTCACACTCTCATTAAAATCTACCTGCTTGACAAATTAGTTTCATTCTGTTTTAAACAGAATTTGACTAGTAATCGAGGAATAGAAATTTCATATGGATTGTTGTTGATTTCTTGGTAACCGATTCTTATTTCATTTCTTTAATGAAAACGACAAACTGACATATTACTGACATGACACGAAGAGTTATTATTATTTTTTTTGACTTTTTTGAGTTGTATATAAATAGATGTTAGAATAATCTTCTTGTGTGTTTATCTCAACAATTTAATTATCAAAAGTAACCTAAGGAGATACATCACCTTAATTACATTTACCTTGAAGACAGGTTGTTGCCGGTTACCAACAAATAGATTTGCTGTCTTGCTGCTGGGCATTTTGAAAGTAAAAACCACTGCGATGACTTTCTTTGCTCATTTGACTGTAAGTTTTCCTCTTCCACCTACAGGTTGGTAACGTACAATACCTCGACAAAAAGAAAGTATCTTTGGCTCTTTTTTAAGAATTGACAATTATTTGGACATGAAGTAGTAACTTGTTCATTTTTTTTTGGGGGGGGGGGGGCGTGATCAGCTTCGATTGCACGTAGTTTCATTCCAAAGGCTTTCTGCAAAAAATTAATATTAAATATTGTATTAAATGAAATGATATTCATGACAAATATCGACATTTAAATGGTTGTAAAATTATTTTTTCAAGTCCGAAGAATTGTGATATTTGGAGACAAAGTAATTAAAATTAAAATGAAAAAGAACAAAATGTTGCCCATTCAAAGATAAAGTATCTTTTTGCACATTCAGAGATAAAGCATTTTTTTGCATATACATAAATAAAGCATCTTTCGACCTTGGAAGACAAGGTTGTCAACGTGAGTGCACATTTCAAACCATAATTACGACCTCATCTCATAATTTCATATTTCAAGACAAACAGATCTGTTAATGGACCATCCACCAAGTAAAATCACAAAATATCGTTAATAATTTGCTTGGTGACTAGTAGAAACAATTTGACCGGGTTGGATTTTTACCTAAGCTACATATTATATTTCCACTACATATAGAGTTAAAATAGAATAGATTAGACATCACTTCCGTCTCTTTTGATGATAATGATTCATAAAAAACTAAACTGTTAAAAACGTCCTTTAACATTTTACAAATCTCTGAATCACAGCTTCCTCTGGGTCTTCATCATCCTTAGTCACTTGACCTGCCGCAAGATTTTGCCTTAGTTAAATTACTAGATAAAATATCAACAATCTTATACGACTAGTTTTTTGATATTTACAAATTTAGCTCTTTTGAATCCAGTCTTGGTTTAACCCTAGTTCTACGAAGGGGGGGGGTTGCAACAACAACCCCTATCGACATTTTTTCTGTCGCTAAAAATTCCTCGCGCGCAGCGCGAGGTGACTTGGTGTACCTCTAAGTTCATCCTTTGCGCTTATTCTAGTGAAAAAATTTCGACCCTACCACCTTCAGAGGGGGTACAGTGTCCGTTCAAAGTTCGGAGGTTAGGGGGGGTTGGTGTAACTCCATGACTTTAAAAATGTACTTTTTAGTCATTTTTATAGCAGATATCAATTTCAAACTTGGTATTTAGGTAAAACTAGTCATTTCCTACAATATTTAGCAAAAAAACGCATTAAAATCAGATTTTCCTGCGATTTTTTAGAAAATTTTGATTTTTGCCTATATTTTCCGTACAAATGCAGATTTTCAACATTTTGGTAATTATGACGTCATAGTGACGTCATACATTTATGGATGACCTTGAATTTGGTATCAATGGAAAGAGGGGACTGATACCTATCCACTGGTACCACATACGGGGGTCTGGGGACTCGCTATAAAATCGCTCCGTATAACTAGGGTTAACCTTGCCTCAGGTTTCTCTGAAAACTTTAGTCTTTTATTTTGCTATCAGTGCCATCATGCAGAATGTAGCCTTTGGACATGATTATGAGCAGCGTTTAGTATGCAAAAATACGCAAGCTGTAGTACACAGGCTGACAAAATATAGCGCAACATTTCTGTCTTTTACAACCATAACTGATGACCAAATTTATTTTTACTTTTTAAAAACGTTTTTTAAACTTCGTAGGAAATACTGCCCTTCCTTATAAAAAGGGAACGTTGTGATTCAAAAAGAGAACATCACGATGTGCTACTTTTCAATGCTTATTGTATTTTTTTTAAATATATATTTGTAATATTTTTTATGGGTTGTCATTACTTTTGACCTTTGAAAACAATATCCCGGATTTATTTCGTTTCTTTTAAATGGATATTTTATTTTACTGTGTGTCTGTATTGGCTTAAATTGAAATTGAATGAATGAATCAATCAATTTAACATCAATGAATGAATGAATGATTATTCATCGTTGGAATAACTGGTTGATTAAATGAATAAATTGATGATTAAAAACATGAATGAACGAACGAACGAACGAATGAATGAATGAATGAACGAACGAACGAACGAACGAATGAACGAACGAACGAACGAAAGAACGAACGAACTAACGAACGAATGAATGAATGAACGAATGAGGGATAATGGAGCCAACATGGTGTCAACAGCTTCTATCAACAAAATATAAAACAATAAATGAATGAAATGAATGAATTAATTGAATTTAAATCTTAACTGACTTAATGCTAAACGTAATTACATCAACATTTTGATTCAAAAATAGAACAAATTAACAAGATATTTTGTAGAAAATTAGTTTATGGTATACACGTAGATAAATGCTGCCCTGATTTATTTTCGAGCGACAAAAATGGATTGTGGTGGCATGGGGCGCCATGTTAGATTTGAAGCATGTTTATGACATAATAAAGCATGGCAACAATTATGCTATATCAGAATTGTCGAGAAAATCTACACGTTATGATCGTATTTCATTTTGCAAATTATCTTAAATGCCTTATACTTGAGAGGACAATGTGTTTGATAAAGGGTTATAACTCGTATCCGTCATTTTACCCTCGAATATACAATGTAATTGTGTTAAGTATTTGTTGCTCACCATGAAATTTTCTAGAACAAATAAGCCTCTAAAATAAAATATCGATGAATGTATTGCCTTGTCACTGTTCGTGCCTCAAGCGACTCGTATAAGAGGTATGATCAGCTGATACAGAACTGACTTTGAATATTGATTTGCTGTTGTGTAAAATTTACTAAGCTTTATTGCAAAATAGGATTTCAATGCACGCTAATCTTGTTAAGAACTATCATTATTTTTCTATTAACCGCTTTTATTAATACATGCAAAGTAAAGTTACCATTAGTAATACATTTTGACAACTATAAAAAAAATCTTCTTATCCAATTATTTCGAAGTGAATGGATAAAATACGATTGTTTACAATATCAAAAGAAGCAAATACAAAAATGCATTTTGAACTGATTATATCTGTTTTGTTTACGTTTATTTCATTATAAGCGTTGGTTTTGATGATGGTAATCCTAAATTATAGTGTTTGAAATGGAATATCATTTTTAATCATTATATCTATTTATAAACAATATTTGTCATTTTAATCAAAGGTTATCCGATTTTTATAGTTAATCACTCTCATACTAACCCATAGATAGAACTGCAGGTGTTAACAAAAATCGAAATGGCGAGACTGCTTTAAGAAATAATTCAAAACTCTGAATAATTTATTAGCCACATATTTGGCTGCAGATGTTTTGAATGTTAATTTCTCATTGTATGACATAATGAAGGAGGTCAGTTTGATTTTCCCGAATTGCTATTATTACTTCAATAAAAAATATTAAAAATACGATTATATTTATTATAGCAAAAACGTGTATTTCTATCTCGTTTGAGTAACAACCTGTAATACAGCATTGGCTATCTTTCCAGGTAAATGTGTAAGTCTAATAGGCTCCAGTCTTAGAGTAAAAGGAAAACCATGTTTTATTGAACTACACGTTAGGAAATTATAGATCCAGACAACGTCAATACGATACCAGACCTAATGTACGTCATATGGTATATTGTATTTGTAATGCAAACTAAAATTATTACAAGATAATGCAGTGAAAGAGATCTCATGAAGTAGGTTAAAATGTTTAATGTGTAGACCGTATATGCCTCTTAGATATCACAGATTCAGTTCGGTAGTATGGTTTGATAAGTTCTTGTGAGAAGTTTGGCAGTGTATTTTGCCACGATTTTTATCATGAAACTAGTAAATCATGTTACCCAAATGGATTCTGTTCATTATTGATGCTAGGTTTTACATATGGAAACTAAATGACAATTCGGTCAAATTCAGACGAACATCGAGAACAACCTCCAGGTAAACGTATCACTATCATCATAGCCTAGAACATGAGAACGATCAAGGAGGAATAGGTATCTTTTAAAGGTTAACATCTAGATAGCAATGGCAGCAAGTGTTTCTTTTAGAAGGATTAGATTGGTTTGACGCCCGGAGGAAATAGGTGTCCATCAATGTTACCTATTCCAAAAGCTTTTTTGAATACATGGGTTGTTCATTGAGTTTTAGGTCTCTTAACTTAAGAAAAACGTAGACGCTTTGCTTTTATATCCTTACCAGGAGTCTATAACAATAATAACAGAAACCTTTCAAAATAATTTATATTATATATGTTATATGTGTATAATATAGTGTTTTATTTTATTATGCTGAGATCTTCATTAGATGACCCTCAGATGTATAAATTCATTTTGATTCTTTCAATTATAATTCAAATTATTTGCTTTCATTGCCTCACTGTTATTAATTCAATTCCCTTCGGCGTCAGTTGATAAATATTTGTCGCTGTCAAGTAAATCAATTCAATATGAATATAAACTTTAGTGCATTGACCTTGTAGTAATTTTACTTACAACCTTTTTCAAATTTTCATGGTCATGTAAAGTATACCTTAGGGTCATGCTTTTAAAGGGGGGGGGAACCAAATAAACGTGTATTTGTTACATTAGGAATGATTTTTGCATCATTGTTGTCATATCTTTTCGAAAATTCCATGAAATATCATAATTTTGGAATGGTAATGGCAAGATAATTTATTATTCTTTCAAGAAATGAAGAACAAACCCAAAATAAAATGACTAATTGAAGACTGTAGTCAAAGATGATCATATGTTACATTTTGGCCAAAATTAGCTTTTGGTAGATTTAGATGCATTGACAGTTTGGGCATTTTTAAAGAAACAAATTGGGTGATTGACTCAACCGGAAGTGGTTTTCACGCTTGAGTAAATTTTGGGTCAATTTTTAAAAATGATCAAAATATGTCAAGTTACCTATCAAATTAGCCGTCTTGTCGCAAGGATAGTTTTACCTAAGTTCAGGAGATATAAGCCAAAAATTAAAAGGTCACGTGGGGTCAAAATTTAAATATGGTCCGATTTGAGTGAGTGACATGTCAAATTATTTTCCAGGAGTTGTACATTCCAAAAATATATACATTCAGTGAATCAAAGTATTTACTTTTGATATTATGGCACAGTTTGAATTTTGGACCTCAGTTTTAGAGGAAAAAGTTTTTATGTGCAATTTTATTATTTTGACCCCTATTTCAAAAACGGAACATCTTCCTATAACCATAGAAAGAATGTGACATAAGAGAAGAGATCAACGTCGGCCCATGAGCCTCTGCGCCCGATTTGCAAACCCATTTTGCTTTAATTTTTTTCATCAAACTCTTCCTAAATAGCTCATATATTTTGTTAAATAATATCATTTATCTAAATATAACAGAAATTAACAGAATTTCCCCAATTTGGTTTCCAATTTTGCGCCTTGCGCAATACACATTTCTATTAGTATTTTAGATTTCCCCGAAATCATCAGTCAGACGTGTTAGTGTAGTGGTAGAATTCTAGCTTGGCGTGCACGGATCTCATGTTCGATTCTTGCTTTGGCCCATTTATCTTACATTTTTTTTCTTCATTTCTTTTCTTTTTATTTCAGTTATATCCAATCATTTTCTTTGAATTTTCACTCTCTATGAAACAATTCTTCTTTTTTTCCCATTCTTTCGTGTTTTGTTTTGGAGCTACTGATAAATGTGCTAATTTACGGTATTATTACACTTCGCGCGGAAGCAATAACCCGATAGCGAAAAACAGGCATCTTCGGATGATCCGTGTGTGTTTATTAGGAGTACACTTAGGAAACCTCTCATAAAATAATGTTAGGAACATTCATCTACTTATTTGAGTTTCTGTATAAGAGATTGGAAATCCCGAAAAGGCTGTTGGGCCGACGTTGATCTCTTCTCTTATGTGACATATATTACAGCAAAATCGGAATTTCAGGGGCAAAACAAAGTTTGAAAAAATGCAAAGCATGTTTGTCTGAATGCTTGGACTTTCTACTTTATTTCATGTACATTTTACCTTTTACTAATAAAACGGGAACGGATCTTTACATTTTTACATTTCATCCTGCACTAAAATTACAGTGGATGGTTGACTGTGAAACAGTTTCATGAGTTAAAACAAGATTAATATGGCGAGGTTTTAAACCGGTATTGCTCGCTCACTGACTAATTCACTCACTCACTCACTCACTCACTCACTCACTCACTCACTCACTCACTCACTCAATCAATCAATCAATCAATCAATCAATCAATCAATCAATCAATCAATCAATCATGTTACACTTCATTGCATCGATGTGATGATTCAAAAATAGAAAAAAACAGAAATTTTGAAAACAATTACGGTTGCGGTATAGAGATAAATGCTGCCCTAATCTATTTTTTAACGCAAAAATGGATCGTGGCGGCCATTTTGGACAACGATAAAAGCACCATATTGGATTTGAAGCATGTAAATGACATATAAAGCATGACATAACATGGTGTTGATGGTGTCACGCAATGAGAAACATGCAGGTTTAGACAAGTGCCCTCTTTTTATATGACAAGTCACAAGTATGACTCATGCAAATAAAGTAATGTGTCAGAACATGGTCTTTACTAAAACACAAACATATTTCATTCTTCATAAAGCAACAAAGATAATACTTTCAATATAACAGTCAAAAAAGAGTATTATCCATTAAAATAATTACTTACTGTGCTATATCAGAAGAATTGACAAAATCTACACGTTATGGTCGTATCTTATTTTGCAAATTATCTTGAATAGTTTATACTTGAAAGGACAAATCAGTTTGATAAAAGGGTTAATTCGTATGCTTCATTTTACCCTTGATATAATTCAAAAGAAAAGGCTTCTGATTTTGTGTCAACCCTTTGGTGCTCACCATAAAAATATCTTAGAACAAGTAAGCCTGTATAATAAAATATCGATTAATGTATTGCCTTGTCTTTGTTTGTGCCTCAAGCCACTCGTGTAAGCATGGTAAGAGGTATGATCAGCTGATTCAGGACGGCCTTTGAATATTGATTCGCTGTTGTGTAAAATTATCAACTAAGCTTTATTGCATATTGGGATTTCAAATCTACAAATATTTTCAATTTACCCTATTCTATTTACCGCTTTCAATTATTTACATTAGCAATATATTTGTATAATATTAAAAAATCTTCCTATCAAATTATTTTAATAAAAGTGTACTAAACACGATTATTTAGAATCTCAAAAGAAGCAAAACACAAAAATGTATTTAAACTGGATATAATAGAGTGATCTAATTTGTTTACCTTTATATGCTTTGATGATTGATATCCTCAATAAATAGTGTTTTAATGAAACGTTTTACTCATTCATTGCATCTATTTTTAAATTTCAAGACTTGTTTAAGAAATAATTCAAGATTCTGAATAAGTGATAAGCCACCGAATTGGCTGCAAAAGTTATAAGTGTTATTTGTTTTTTGTATAACATTATGTAGGTCAGTTTGATATTGCCGTAACAATAAATCATAATTTATGCATATGAAATTGTATTTACTATGTATTTTCAATATTTCGTGGATATTAGTATTATTTCTTCAATATTGAATATTAAAAATACGATTATATTTAAGGGTAGCACAATCTACAATGCATATTATCTCGTTCGAGTAAGAGCATGCAAAAACACTATTGACTAATGTTCAAGGTAAATGTGTAAAGCTAATAGGCTCCAGTCTTAGGGTAAAAGGAAAACCATGTTTTATTGAACTACGCGTTAGGAAATTATAGATCCAGACAACGGCAATACGATACTAGACTGGATGTACGTTATATAATCAAAAAGAAAAAAATCCTGATCATTTGTGTAAACCCTTTGGTACTCACGATCAAATCTCTTAGAACAAATAAGCCTCTAAAATAAAACATCGAATAATGTATTGCCTTGTCAGTTTGTTCCTCAAGCGACTTATGTAGGTATGAACATCTGACAAAGAACTGTCTTTGATGTGCTGTAGTTTAAGATTATTATCAAAATAGGGCTGTGGTGAAAGTGAAATGGTCCCTGGCGTTATATAACATCTTAAAACAATTCTCAAATGTCATATACCACCAAGGACCATATATATTTTATTCAAACTATATGAAAAATCGTGTAAAAATCGAACTTTAAAACCTTCTTGTTGTTGATGATACAAGAAAATCAGAAAATAAAACTCATCGTTTAAACAGTGAAACAAAATCACGTCTTCCAGTGTGTTTACTAACATGTTGAAAAACTTATGACCTTTATTATACTATACCATGCAACGTTGGTATACAAATATGATGCGATAGTTTGTGTTCTTGTTTACCACACATAAAGGTCTTATTACCAATTAAATGATGGCAATATAAGTAAGCATAGCATGTCTACAAATGTAATACAGTCATCAGTTGTCTTCTTTGATATTTCCGATGTCTTTGTTAACGTTTAGACTTTTTCAAAACCAGTCTATTGGTCACAGCGTAGATTTTAACAATTATATCATTATTTTAGCAAAGCTGTTGATAGAGTATGGCATCCAGGTCTCTTGAATATTCCACAAGGTAAAAATAAATACTGGGGATTTATAGTGCGCTATGACTCCCAGATTTGTAATTCCACTCGGCCTCTGTACACTTTACAGGTGTTCGCTGACCACTATGGCCCAAGTAAGCTTTATTCCACACCAAGCATCATTTCAGGTTTTGCGGCAACCTCTAGGGGCGCTGAACCTTGATCAGCCCACATACGCTCCATCGCGGCGGCCAGGATCAGCTCTCCGAGTTTCGTACGGGTTTCCACGAGACAATTAGCAGTTAGTTCCTTGTCCAGGGGAATTTCAAGCACACTCAACTTTTTGCACAAGTGTTGGTTCTACGATGTTCACCTCTTTGGACGTGATGGTTTGGTTGAATGTTCTTTTCGGAGCCGAAAATTGCAAGACTGTCACCATACTAAATCGGCAAGTTGTAACAGATAGCCATCCTAATCTCCAGGTCTTTGACACAACCCTAAACGACATTGGGATCACTTAGCAAGGACCTTTCCTGGAACACAGTGTTAACGCCATGGTTAAGGCAGCAGCTCAGCGCACTGGTCTCCTTCGTAAAGTTGTCGCATACATGCTTCCCATCCTGAGAGTTGGTCCGTGACGGACACATGCCATTAGACCCATGATGAACTCATGGTCTCTTCCAAACTCATACAAAGATACCAACCTGGATAGCCAGAAATGACTAATCTATGCATGCTGGCCAATGCATCTTTGAAAAGATGCTGAAAATAGAAAAGATAGCAAGAAAAAGAGGAAGATGGACACTCCCAACACAATGGTACAATTTACTCTTAGCCCTTACTTTGTGAGAAAAGAAATCAGGAATTCTAATTTCATGCTCCGATGCAAAGGCTTTGATAAGCCCCGGAAAATCTTAGTCACTTGCTTCCTGATCATCTACAGTTGGATCCCTGTCTGAGACGCTCTTTTAGATCCCGTGACTTAGCTGTCAAAATAGCTTGTTACAACCTACTCAGCTACAAGAGATCCTTTGTTCCATCAGGTGTCAGCATCTGGAATTCTCTAACAAATAATTCCATCTTTACAGAAGAGGGCCTGGTTTAAAAAGGAGGTGAACCGCTATCTGGAGACAACTTTGATATTTTAGTGTGCTGCTGTTAATTCCATGCCGACATATTTGAAAAATACACAATCTGACGTTTGAATTATGATTGATACTACGTTATTGCTGTTAAGTTGACAGATTAAAAGCCTTGGGTTTATTAGCAACATAACAAATATTTAGAGGCATAAAGTGATTGATAAGTTACTGTCAAATATAAATATATAATAAAACATCGACCTACGGGCAAATGTAAATGGAAGACAGCTCGTGATGGATGGAATTAACACTTTAAAAAAGCGTTGTTTAAAATACTTTAAAAATAATGACACAGTCATTCAATGTGAACTAAATAAAACAGCTTTTAAAAAGTGTAGTAAAACAAGTCTTTAATCATTTTTGACAGGACTTCGGTTTAGAATGTCGATGTAAGAGTCATAAATTGAAATCGTTTATCTTTTTTGTAGAAAAGAAGACAAGCAGCGTACTTTTATAACAAAAAACATACACGTATTCTAAACCTATACATAATGATGGTTTTTTTAAAGATTTTCAATAGCATGCATCAGTTTAGACTTTTATGAGACATAATGGTAGACAAGAAAAAACATTAATATTGAACTACATGTATATCACAAGATGTGCCAAGAAAGTATTGTATTCTTTGCTAGACAGTGCAGAATCAGACTTCGGTATAATTTGTCAAATTGCTCTCAATGCAAACTCATCAGCTTATCTCATCCACTTAATCTTGTTAGATAATATAAACTTAATTGGGTTTTTTACCTGATCTTCTATTGGAGGATTTTAAAGGTTATGCCAAGCACTTTTTAAGATCTACATCTTTTGGTTAAAACTATTCCAATATCTGCTAGGAATATGTTTAAAAAATCATGTTAAACAATATACACTTATTTTTTTATTTTCTTGATCTTCTATTGGCGGATTTTAAAGGTTATGCCAAGCACTTTTTAGATCTACATCTTTTGGTTAAAACTATTCCAATATCTGCTAGGAATATGTTAAAAAAATCTTAATATTAGCTCAATGCAAGGCTGAATTTGAACCCATAGTTTATTGCCCTTCCAATGCCAAGCAATACCAAACCATCGTTCAGGTTCTGATTTTTGATTAATTTTAAAGCAAGTTTACCTGGCGACCCAGAGGTCAGATTTGAGGTAACTAAAATTAATGAAATATTTTTTGTTATCATTTATCCAAAGGAGCTTGGATCGTTTTGTCACATCTGTTACGTTGTATCACTTTTTTGTCAATATCCGACAAATCCTGTTGGGGTTGAAATTGGTCTCAGATTTAACAATTGTTTTACCCTTATGCCACCTGGAATAAACTTTAAGTTATAAAAATGGAATACATTTTGTAACCAGTCATTCAAAAATGCTTGTGTTTTGCAAGAAACAAATACTTTAAGTGGGCACCACATAACTTAAAACGCCAAACAAACCCCGAGCATTAAAACGGTAAATTCTCAGCCATTTAATCTATAACAGATTTTACCTTTTATAAGAATTTCATTTCATGTCAATAGCTCGTTGCATTAAGAAATTACATGCTCCTACTTGAAAATAGAAAAAAAAAACATTTGTAAGAAGAAATTGCTTATCATATTTTTTTTATCAATATCTCCCTTATTTTTCCATCAAAAAGTTTATAAAGAGTTTAAATAATTTATCTATTTTTTCTTAATTTGAAATAATCGACAGAACTATACAAAAATAGACATGGCATGGTACAAAAATCAGACAAGTCGAAGAGGCAGGATAACCAATAAATCTTACTGAATATTTTCACTTATTTCCAACAGGGTCCAGAACAAAAATGTCTTCCGAAAAATTAACAAAGACAAGAGGAGAATGATAGATGATGATTTTCTTGAGAAATCTCTCATTTTGCTTTTAACTCACACGTATCATAACCTAAACATAGAGAGCTGTGCTTTTTGAAAAATCGGCCAGTATCCAGATTGCATAACCTGCCACAACATGGACAGGGGCTAGGTTACAAAGGATATATACAAATGTTTCTTTTTAGGAAACCTGATTTAAATGGGTTGACAAAGAGCTTACTATTTTGCATGTGACAGATGCCATGTTTCAAAAACAAAACGCTAACATAACAATAACGTTGACATGTTTTAGCTGTATGCCCAAGGTGAAGTTTGCTTACTTTCCCCATAACATTAGCAGTGCAGAAAGCATCGCAAACAATTGTACCTATCACACATGGTATATTATTACATTTTCTTTATTTACCTCAAGAAGACATAATATAAACTGTGTGCCAAGAAATTTGACACATGCTTGTCGATGTATTAATATTAACACGAAAGTAACACATAGAGACTTTGTAAAAGATTGGACAATTGGTTAAAAACACGACTGTTGAGGAACTATTTTGTCTACATTGAACAATTTAACACGTTTGTTTATATTAACCAACCTTGGTAATATTGATCTTCACATACAGTTTATTTCACCCCAAGAATTACCTGGATAAAATAGAAGGATTATTGAGACTTAGGATTCTAAGTTCTAATACATTAAAATGTTTGCAAAAATTCAGATGTAAATGTAGCGTCTAAATTATACACAACAAATAAAAAATCTATTTCACTTCATAATGTGTTTAGCTCATTCTCCTTTAATAGTATTCCGTTTAATGACCTCAATGATTAACGATATACGTGACGTGTAAATGTCGAAATCAGTCATCCCTGGTAGAAATCGAGTACAATTCTAGTAGAAATCGAGTACAATGTAATAGAGATTGGAATGAGCACATTGGGAACATGATTCGAGTACACTTTAAGTAAAATTCTAGTACAATCTTTTTGTACTAGCATTGTACTTAAAGCGTACTCGAATGATGTTCTAAATGTGCACATTCCAATCTTGTACTAGATGTGTACTCGATTTTCTCCAGGGATGTCAAACTACAGGAGATAAAGGAACATATGATGACATGATTTTAAAAGAAGCATACAAAAACAACAGTATGGTTGAAATGACATGTGTGTAGTAAACCTAATTATTCAACATAATAGCTTTATGGCAGTGATATATTTTATTACCTGACATAAGAAAAAGATGAATGTTAAGGGTTTATTATGTTTAACTGAATTTTATAATCACTTGAACTCACTAAATGATCATTACTTTCATCTTAAAGTAGCAGAGAAAATTAGTTTGGCTCTTTTTTTGCGCAAATGCTTTCTTATTTGTATGTATTAATCTAATTATTAATTGCGAAATAGAATTGTAAAAACTAGACGCTCTATCACGTCTTTCCCCTATTTTGTCTAAACCTAAATTAAATCATCAACAAACGTAATAAACTACACTCAATAATTTCGCATATTTTATGAGCTTCGAAGTATATGTGACCGTCCACCCCAAAACAGCTGTAAATGCCAGCTCTTGTCATTTTCACTGTTTTAATTATTTGCAAAGACCATGCTTTAAGGATTAAAATGACACCTTAATGAACCTTTCCAGAAGTCAAGTTATGGTCCGTCAAAGGTTGTCAGAGAGTAAAACGTATAACTCAGATAAACGCGTTTAAAGATTAGTAAGCCCTATGTTTTCTGTTGATTGTCCTAAGAATATGCCAATTTATTTCACATTTCCTATGATTTTCTTGAAATTAAACTTTGTTGGTATTTTGTAGTAACAACTAGGATTGTGAATCTGTCAAAAAAATAATTTCGGCAAATTATTACATTGACACGTATTTTCACCTGTAGCGCAAAATGAAGTTTCTGGCATTTACTGCTCATACGGGCTGGACGGTCACATATAAGACAAGAAATACTTGGTGCCATGCACCAATGTGAATCCGCGCAATCTACAAGAAGTAGTTGTTCCCAAGAACAATTATCTGATGGAACTCCCTCTCTGGCAACTCTTGACGTGACCAAGGTTCGAGGTCTTCAAAAGTTCATCTAGTTGTTACTTGCACCGGTATGCTTATGTCAGGCCTTCTCAAATAGCGGCCCGCGGGCCAAATC
>JXSR01S064146.1:43496-58209 GCA_000969725.1 Ophiothrix spiculata
TCGTTTGGTTCACAGCTAAGATTTTTTAAAATACAATAGGCTTCGCAATGCATTATGGGTATTATGCTTGCCAGATTGGGAAAGGTGCTGCTGTATCAGGCAACCTTTCCTAAATGGGCAGTTGGACCGGACTGCTAACAGTTAATTTTATCAACACTAATGGTGAAGTGACGATCTACGATTCTTAACTCGTCAATTGATATTGCCCCTCGTCTTTCTTTATGGTGTTTCCTAATTGCTATAGCCTCCTTTATACTATATTATTGCTCTTTCTGCCTACAATTGTTGTATTGTCCCGATCAATTACGTCGTTGTGGTCAAAAACATCATCTGTGATGGCTGACTTGTGTACCACAGATTGCGAGTATTTCCTTTGGATTTGGGGCTTATTTATTCATATATCTTTCACAAATTCGAATTCAGACCTAAGTGTTTGCAATAAAAATGGTAACATAGACTCACCAAGTATACATTGTATGCAGCGCCCCAAGAAGGAGCAATCGCACAGGGGACCAATAGCTTTACTTAACTTCTGAACAACGGAGCAAGTTTCTTGCCCAAGGAAACAAGGAGACATGGTCCGACCGGCAATGCCACCACCGGGGCTCTAACCCACAACCTCTGTATTACGAATCCCGTGCCCCAACCGCTCGGCCACGCTCACTACTTAATCGGAACAATAATATTAATACATTAATAAACGGGTTTAAACGAATTATTATTGTAGATAACATAAAATGTCTGAATCCTTGCAATTAGTCAAATCATCTTTCGGGAAGAGAATTCTGAAAATGAAATCAATAGTCAAAACAAAGAAATCGATATAATGTCTTGAACCGAACCCAAATTGATTAGTTGTCTAAGGCTTTTTGACAAATTGTGTTCCATTACACCTTACTAAAACCTTCTCTATTCCATTCAAAATATTTTATATAGTTAAATATCCTTTTGTGCTGAACAAGTTTAAGCATTATAATGATTTTCAGTTTTGTTTTCCTCAAAATGAAATCTGTACCATCGTTAATATGCGCTTATAACACGAATAAAAAATCTACAGCTATAGCTTTAAAAGACTTAACCGAAAGCAATCAATTCTTCCCGTTTTGTTATTTTCTTAATTGTCTGGTTGTTTTACTCTATGTGGGGTTTTTCATTCAATAAGAATTACAAATGATTAAGTCTACTTAATTTTATTCAATTGTAGTATATTTATTTTAGTGACTGAACAAATTCCTTCCCACTTCACATCTTAACTCGGCATTTGGCGTCACAATATGTCAGCAACCATCAATAAAAACTCGATACATAATTATAAAGCGACGATTAGTTAATGAAGAATGTATTTACAGAAATAAACAATAAGAAGAAACACATTTTCATCACATTTCTAGTTTTCTCGGTAAAGTAATTCTGATGACAACTATTGGTAGGTGTAATCTGTGTATAATTTCAATGATATATTTTTAATTTTAATTTGTCGCCACAGTGATTGGTTTTAATATTTGCTTTTTCTAAATGTTGTCATTAATCTATATATATTTTAGGCAGATTCATTTCTGTGTTGCAATTTTGAATCAATTTTTGATCACTTTCAATTATCATTTTAGATTTCACATTTTAGTTCATTTGCAATCCGATCAGTTTAAGGCTACAGTTCATAAAAACGTCTCGCTCGGCTGAATGTCATGTTTACTGCAAGTTTTTACCTACTTACTCCTATCAAAATTTTTAAAAAGATTTTGAATGATAATGTGACAAACTTGCCCAAAAAAACGGACGTGATTTACGCCTCTAAGTTTGCCCTGTTGGAGCTGTGAATTGACTGTTTTAAGTATCTACATTATCTACATTTTGTCTGATATACGCATTCACATAATTTACTTACAAATTGAGCATTCCAATGTAAACAAAACAAAATACGGCATTCTAATGTTTATTTATAGATATTAGTTCACGATCTCAACGCTGCCTGGTTAGCTCAGCGGTAGATCCCACGCTTCGTAATGCATGACCAACCCCTGCCATAGTCCATGGTTCGAGTCCCCGCAAATGCAGAGGAAACTATTTATCTTTTCATGATTAAAAATAGTTATGATTCACATTTTCCTGAGCAGATGGATTCCCTTTACCATTAAATGGTGTTTAACACTACATCTGTTCAAATCCTTAGTTTACGAATTGTGAACAAATTATTTTCTTAGCTTTTGTAAAATTAGCATATGTGTAAATTAACCACTAGTCCATGTAAGCCTATTGTTAGTTCTGTTCATATTCATAAAATATTTAGACAGGGAATTTACGATTTTGTTAACCCATTACCAATGATTGCGAATTGTTATGCTTAACTGTGAACTTATTTTTTTGTAATCTTCTTAAAGTTTACAATAGAAAGTGGACTCAGTTTTACTAGACAAAATTTAGTAGTATTTAATGGTACGTTATCTCTGAACAAAGAATAATTCCAGGCTACTTCGAATTTTAATATATCAAGCACTTAAAATGATTGTTCGGTTGACTGAACGATAACAATACCCATCAGTGATGGTCACGAAATAAGTTGTCATTATAAATACAAGATTAATATAACACAAGTAGATAATGGAGGACTGCAATTGATACATAACCAAAATACATTGCCAGGTTTACCAAGGTTGAATGGTTTTTAATTCTTCGGTCACATTCTGCCTCTCTGTTGACCACTGTTGTTTCACATTATGATTTACACTTCGCCGCCAAACAATGGTACCTGTGTATCAGCATCAGCGTAAGTAGAATTTGTTAATCAAAAATACTGACATGTTCTTTTTGTTTGAGATTGAACAGTTCGTAAACTATTCGTAAACAATTGTTTTGAAAATGCTTACAATCAATGACACTACGAACTGTAATTACCACCTATGAAAATGTATTAATCTACTACTAATATAATCACAGCCAAACCCAAGAAATATATTTGACTTTAAGCATAAAGTATATTTAAACCCTTTAGTTAAAGTAAATGCACACTACGTAATACCACAATACACATTTTATATAGAGAGAGTAAAGCTTGCGCTCTTTTAAAACTGTTCTTCTGCAAAAATTGCAAATAGCTCAAATGATGTATTAAAGAAAGGTTACGCCACGAAGAGACTTACCCAATTAATTTGGTTGGCATATTTTCCTAAAAATCCAATTTCAAGTGATTTATTCCCCTCTAGGCTATGGAGTCAAATCATGATTAGCAGATGCAAGATGCTTATAAATCTTATTTACTTTGATGGTAGTTAGTTTGATGAAATCCGTATAAAGATTAACACCACCACGGATAAATAGCACCGTTGGCAATATACTGAAGCCATTTTATGAAGAAGGATTTAATATTACCTTTGAATAATTACAAGAAGTTTTGTATTCGTTCCCATGACTTCACGAAAAAGTAAAGGTTAAATGAAGGGCATGTATTTCACATGTCGGAGTACCCAACCCTCTTTCAAAGCGATTGGGCAAGACTCCATGTTATATTTGAGGTGAGAGGATAGCCACACTTCTTTTTCCAGCGAATCTGTTACCGTCCCAGCATTGAAAATTGGCGGGGTTAAAGTAACCTGAGTCCCCCTGGAATCGAAGTCCTTCCATAGACCATAACGGAATAAAGCGTGAAACTAATGTTGTGCGAGAGTTATTAGCCCATACTTTACCATGTGTAGAATCCAGACAATAGGAACGGGGGACTAACATTCCTACTATACCGGTACCCATTTGACACATGGTTAGTGAGGAGCACATTAGGGAAAGTACGTATCTTGCTCATTGACAGTATATACACACGCCGCTCACTGGATTCGAACCCAAGATAGTCAATGCCCGATGATTGAGAGTCGGGACTTATAGGCCAACTCATTGCTACACATTTGACGTTTTTATGGCGTTTAGATTTCACAAAATTGTTTTCTCGCAAAGAATATACCAGCATCCGTGCGAATACTATTTGTAAGTAAATTAAATTACATACATATTATTCAATAAGACCCCATTTCTTCATCACTCATTCTTTGTTCTAATCTAAAATTGTTTTAGTGAATAGGTATAAATAATTCAAACATGGACAATTGATGCTTCGCTTATTATGCGTGCCAAAAAATCTAAATGGGCTTTTATATTAATATGTGTATATCCGCATTTGCAACTCAAATACGTATTTTACCTTCAAATTGGAATGATTTGAACAAAATAGAATGATTTGAACTAAACAATCCGGAGCTTTTTGATCAAAGGTTCATTTACGCTAATCATTTCTAACATGCCGTATTATTATCGCAATTGAATAGTACTTGAATGATTTAATGCAACTCTTGGATTTCTATTAAGCTTGATTTTACTTCATTTTCATCAAAGACTGTAACATTATCATATCATATCATATCATATTATTTTATTTGTCAGGAATAATATTGCACACAAAAACAAATTGCTACACATCAAGAAAGATACATATTTAAAACACATCAAGAAAATTTACATTAAAAAATACAAAGGTTTGCTGCTCACTCTCACTTTCTGATGAAATCTCGCGGATACGAGATGAAATATCAAGTAAGTAAATTATATTGTTGAGAGACTGGATTAAATTCAATTTCAACAAAGGATGTTCAAAGCAAAACACTGAACACATAAAAATGTATAATTAAATATGCCGGAGAGCAGGTCACAGTTTTAAATAGACTGTGGGAAAATAAATAAATGCCGTACTAATAAATTCATGCTGAAGAGGAAAGTTATCTGATATTAACAAGCAAGACAAGGAGGGGCTGAACAGGGAACCCTCAAGCAGGGATAGCCACATAGTGACAGGTCACTTTCAAAGTGGCTAAACCTATAAAGGTTCTCCGCATAAGAATCAACACAAAAACGGAGAGGACAAGATAAAAGAAAAATATCTGGTAATATCTGGCATCGAGTCATTTTGTGATGTTTAAAACCCTGGGTAATCTGAGAAGTAGATAACAGATATCTTGAGGTAACTGATCAAAGAGTACAGGGAAGCGATTAAAAATAGTGAATTTGAAGCTATCGGTACGAGCATATTTATGGTAAAATGAAGTGTGGTTGTATTACGTGAATTCACAGAGATATATTCAAATATGTCCATATCATACTTTGCATAGAGACATTTTGAAATTAAAGATATTGCAAGATAAGTGTATCTATTGCAAAGTGACATGAGCTCCAGCATTTTAAGACGAGTACTATATATCAGTTCGGCGGAACTCACAATTCGGATAGGTATCCAAATTCGGATACCCACGCACATTTCGTATCCAAATTTGGATACGGGTATCAGAATTGTGATACGGAGTATCCGAATTCGGATACGTATCCGAATTGTGAGTTCCGCCGAACTGATATTCATGCTCACCCCCTAGGTGCAGGAATGCAAGCACGTACCATACGTTATTGTATTTTTTTACAAAGTATGCATATGACCAACAAGGCGGCCATGCAGGAACGCCATATTCGAGAATGGGACGACAAAGGGTAGAATACAAGTTATGGAAAATTTGGGTATTATTGCAACGGAACAGCCGCCTAATAACAACCAAGAAGTCAAGAAACTTTTTTAGAAACAAACTGAACATGGTCATCCCATTTTAAATTAGAGGAGATCATAATTACAAGATACTAATAATTTTGCACAACACCCAGCAGTTTGAAGGTCCGTTTGCATTAAGTCTTCTCGTTAACCTCGAACTTTACATTTATCAACATTAAGAGCCATTTTTTTTTCAATGCACCACTTGAGAATATTATTGACATTATGCTACATGATGTTGATATCATCTTCCTGTAAAAAAGGGTGTCATCAGCATACTGTTAAATTAACATAATTTGCCAGGTGTGACACAAAAAGATTAAACAAGAGGGGCCCAATGACAGGTCTTTGTGAAACCCTTGACTTAACAAGAACCCACCCGGATGATGTACCCCTAAATTTTACACACTGGGAACGATCCAACAAATATGAGGAGATCCAATGTCAAAGTGTACCACAGATGCCATAATGATGTAATTATGATAAAAGAATTGAATGACTCACTTTATCGAAGGCTGTGCTCCAGTCTAGGAAGATGGCATCAACATCAGGAGGGGAACTTTTATCCAAAATTTGATTCCAGTTGTGGCAGATATGTGTCAAGAGTGTAGTACACGAACGACCAGACATAAAACCGCGTTGCGGAGATATTAACCCTTACATAACCAGCTAGTTTTGAAAATTCCTAATCCTGTATCTGGTTTTGGAGTAAATTTGTCAAACAATAGTTAATTATTGACTGCTACTTCAAGTCCACCATATAATTGACAAGTCCATTGACTAGTTTATTGAATATTGATTTAGATCAATATCTCTATTGTTTAGATCAATAATTGATGTCTGCTGGTATTGTACTTCTTTATTGACATCAATAAATTTCCAATAATTCATTTACAAATCCATCAATCTAATGGGCAATTACCTTCTTGGGATCATGAACATTTCAGCTAAACCAGAAACATGTAGATGTGATTGACTGGCGACTCTAGTCGCCGTTAGTAGGCAATGAGTTAAACTGTAATTTGCATTCAGCAATGGTTGTGGGATCTGTAACGCAAGACTCATAGATTGTGACTGAACTGGCACTGGGTTTTGCCTTGGAGGCTCGAAGGACCAATTTTTTTTTGTCATTATCACAGTTATCAGTCGCAAGATCAGTGACATATGAAATATGCACCTTTTTTGTAAGACTTTTTAAGCTGTTTTACATTTTTGTCCCATTTGTTGATATCATTCGGAGACTTCCGACATTTGTTAAAAAGACGCTGCTTCTTTTTAGCCAGTTTAATAATTTCACCAGAAATCCAAAGCCTTTGTTCTCGCCTTCTAGATCTCTTACTTGGAGCATACTTATGGATGCATTCGAGATATTTGTTTTTAAAAGCACACCAAGCGTCATTAATGTTCTTACAATGAGGTAGCTTATGTCAGTTGTCAGTGTGAATTTCACTGCGAAGACCCGAGTGATCGGCTTTGGAGTACTGAGGAGATGTGCCTGGCGGAAATGTTTGCTTAGGTTTTTGAAGATTTAAATTAAAAAAATTCCCCAGAATGGCCACTGTCACCAAGACCATGATGGGGGTCTACATCATGAATAAGATGCAAATTGTTAATATATAAATGATCAATTAAGGTGGTTCTAATGGCTACGGTGTCCTGCACGGAATTTGTTCAAAATTTCACAGAATGTGCAGAATGATGAAAAAAACTTGTATTCCAATTTTTGATTTTTTTCCGTCAAAGCGTTTTTAAGTTACGCTATTTTTTATTTTCCAATTTCCCATAGACTTTGTACATGGCAAATTTGGCCACCATGAAAATTGCACAAAATTTTGCAAATTTCTGAAAAAAATACTATTTACAAAATAATTTTTTTCTGTGGCAGTGGTTCACAAAAGAAACTATTTTTTGTTTCTTTGAATGGCAAACTGATCACAGATTGTCATAAATTTTGATTTAAAGAAATATCTTTCATCGTTTACGAATGCGAGACTTCTAATGTTTCTTCTTCTCAAATTTATTGCGTTAATTTCTAGAAACACTGAATAGCAAGATTTCTCAGAATTTTCATTCATACTTCCCATGCTTCAATTTTAACAAACAAGGTGTCAAATGAAAGCTTATCAAATTTGCAACAATCTCTCGTTGGCTTTTAAAATTAAAGTGTTTCTAGAAAATTTTATAGGTGTTTGAAAATATGCATAAATTTAGGAGCTAAAAAATCATTTTTCTTGATAATAAAACACTTTCTGGCAAAAAGCGCACGAGAGAATTTAGCTTTTGTAATCCTTCACCAGCCCCTAAAATTTGAATGTCATAGCACATTCCCTCTTGACATGAAAATTCAAAAAATCTGATTTTTTAGGGAATTTTCAAAAAATAAAGAAAAACATAAGAAATTGGCCGAATATTATAAAACTTATTAAATGTTACCATTGAAGGGTTTTCTTTAAATGGAAATAGGTTTTGTTTCCCTTTCCCAAAAACTATTCACTTTATACCTAATTTTCTGACATGTGTAAATAGCCGTTCAAGCTAACAGCAGTGTTGTCATGGCACCTACGTGTAACAAAATTACCAGTTGAGACATAGTTAAAATATTAAATGAATCACTGAGATGAGAATAAAGTCTAGTGTCCCCTTCAGAGTAGGTCTTTGAAGAAGACTGAACGTGTAGTGCATCGATGTTGAAATCTCCGACCACCACAACACATACATAACTGTGCACATTGGTAAAAATTTTACTCACACTTTCATCAAGGCAATTTGGTTGCGATCTCAACCCAGATCATCTCGATGTCATTGTGTAAAAATGTGGTGCGCGAATAGGGTTCAGAATCTCCTTTGCGGCAATCAGTACACCTCCACCATGGCAATGACGGTCTTTACGGAAAGACATGAACCAAATATTTCATGTACATTTTCGTCAAGCCATATTACATTTAATGCAATTATATCAGGATTTTCAGATTCTACAATTGTTTGTAATTCAAAGTGTGTATTTCCAATGCTTCTTGCATTGAAGAATTAATACCACACAAGGCTTAGCAGTGGGACAAAATTCAGATATAAATGAATCACTAGCAGATCAATATCTCTTTCCGCTACACTTCATTTGCATAAAGAATGGAAACATGGTATTGAAAACTTTACTTTCAATTAGACAGCATGTGTATGCAAGACTGACCATCGGAACCTGAACGGTAAAGTTGTTTAAAAAAATCAGTAACCCGATTATTTCGGTGTGTTTACTCTTAAATAAATCTATTGAACGTTTAAAATGAAAAGATGTGAAGAAAAAAAAAAGGGTTGCCCGCAGACTCGAACTCGGCCGCAGAAAATGATATGACGCTGGATATAACATTGGTCTGATACAAATTTGTCATGCACGGCGCTTCAGACCACTCGGTCACACTTCTCGCTGTGAGCACATGCGAATTTAACGTTACTTATAGTTCAATATAAGTTTGGCCAAAACAATATACTTCGTGTCGGTCTGTTTAATTCTGGCAGTTACGCCTGCGCGATGCATGAGGGCTTTGGATCGGTATTGTGCATAGTAATTACCTTTCGCGCTATGCAGTATGTTATGCGAAACTGGCGAAAGAAATTTTCAATGAGGACTTCATTCTATGTTGCTAATGTTGAACATGTACAATGCAATTCCTAATTTCGTCATTGTGAAGAATCCAACTCAACTGATTTTGATGTATTTGGTATCAAATTAATCCTTGATAAATATAATATCTCGGCTTGGTCATAAGATTGTACTAATGATTAAATAATTCAAAAAAAAACTTAGGCACGGTTCCCAATTCATGACGGTATGTCTTCCGACATACGAAAAGGCTTGACGCAAGAGCCATGACGAAATGTATTTTGAATCACGACCCAAAAATATTAGGAAAAACGCATAACTTCCTTTTTTGAAGTAGTCTTTATAATAATAGAGGCCCTGGCGCAATTTGTCTACATCATTCAATACACTATAACACATCTGTATAACACATCTTTGAATCATGATTCAATATTTTTCTGCATCATGATGCAAGACAATTGCGTCAAGCCCTTTCGTATGACTCAAAAGCTTTCGTCATGAACTGGGATCCGTGCCTTACCTAGAACGACTATGCAGTTACGATATTCATCTGCAAAAACCTTTTCAGCATTGAAAATGTTAACTTCTTGAATCGATATCGTGACGTCAAAATGGAAACATTTGTATAGCCGTGGCTGCTTTCAAGAGACTGTCGTCACACGTGGTGATTCCTTATAGTACAAATGAGTACATTAATCGATGAGCACCGGAATTTTGTCTCGATATCAGTTGTTTCTAAGGTTTGTGACCAGAGTAATGTGTTGAATCACAACCAGAAGAGTTGGTTCTCATTCATAAAGGATTCTGAAAGGGTGGACATGTCATTAATGTTGTCGGGTCCGGGATTCGCTTCAACATCATTATATAAGATTACAAATCTCTCAAGATGGTAGCAAGCCGAGCATTTGCTGTAGTAAGATACGAGGGCAAAAAGGAAAGAGCGGCGATAGGATTTAAAATTTCGGAAAATATTTCAGTCGGTAACAAGGGGGTGATGAATTAATGTGTATAAAGCTTACATTATCACATAAATTTGTTAAAAGCCCCTTTTAATATAATTCTAAATTGTTAAAGCTATGTATATTTTAGCAAACTGATCTATCACAACAAAACTCATCATTATTTCTGTCGCCGCTCGGCTGCACTCGGCATTATTTAGCGGAAGCGCAACTAGCTTTAAATATAAGAGTTGTGACGTACCATGGACTTGCGCAGTGTTATTTTTTAATGTTTTTCACATACAGAAAAATACATTAAATGATAAAAATTACCCAGATGTAACTGCGCAAAGGTCATCTCTGTTCACAAAACTGACGCCTGATGCTTGTTGTAAGTCAATGCTTGAGTTCAAATGTTCTGTCCTTGAATAACAATGCATTTTGTAATCTGTTGTAAAATATTTTGATAACCCATTACTTATTCTTTTTACTGGAGTCAATAAGTATAGATAATCCCCACTTGAGAAATTGCAATTCGTAACAATCCTTTTGTGTCAAAGCACAACTAAAACGGAAACCATTGACAAGATGTAACCCATCGTAATCCGTCGTCAATATTTTCTTTTGGTGGAGATGAAGTAGGTATATGATTAACAGCTTATTCCTAACAAGGATGTTGTTATAAACTTACATCGATTGAATGATAGGTCTCCAAAGTCTCCTCTCTTGCATGCAGGCTTCCATCTCTCCTGTTGTAAGGTCAGTATCATCATGCAGTTGGTGGATGAATGTCTTGGCGGGTCGTCCAGGTAGTCGTTTGCCATGTGATTGGTTCAAGGTCAATAGTTCACTAACAGGTTTCTCTTTCCCTCTTTTACAATGTCCTACAAACTGTAATCGCCTCTTTCTGATAGTTGTTGTTATCTTGGGAAGGTCACCATACAGCTCTTTGTTACTCATGTTGGCCTTCCAACTTACATCAAGTGCTTTTCGCAGCATTCTGGTGTAACATTAATCCAGAGATTTGCCAATTCTGTTTGTAATGGTCCATGTTTCGGAACCGTACTAGGAGCATACTTTCAACAGTACCCTCGAAAAGTTGTCTCTTAATATTCCATGGTAATCTTGAGCTCCAGATGTTGTTGAGCTTATTACATGCTCTCCATGCCATGGCTTTCCCGATCTTAATATCGTTTTTTGTGTTTTGGACCCAGGCTTAAAGATATTTGATGTCCTGAACTTCTTTTGAGAAATATACCGTCTTGTGTTTGGATATGAGTCTTATGTGGTTAGTTGAATGCAATGAAGTGGGTTTTCTTTGCATTCATATGCAGTCCAATTTTCAATGCTGCTACTTCAACTGCATTCAGAAGTTACTGAGCTTGGGATGCTGTATCCGAGATTAGTGCAATATCGTCGCCAAAATCTAAGTCAGTGATATTGATTGGACCTATTCTTCAGCTACGCCTGGGCTTAACTGTAAATCCCAGCTCTTTCTCTCTACCATGAATTGCAGTCCTTAAACAGTAATCAAGTGTGATAATAAAGAGGTATGGTGCTAGAGTATCCCCTTGTAGCACACCTTCAAGAATGTCAATTTCTTCGGTTGCACCATCTGGGGAATTACCTTTGCCCTTGTATTGGTGTAGGTGTCATGTATTGCATTAACTATAACATCTGGGATACCATATGCTCTAAGAATTTTAAGCATCTTTCCCCTGTGGATTTTATCAAATGCCTTCTTGAAGTCAATAAAGGTTTTAATGGCTGATAAATTCAAATCCTTAATGCCTTCTAGAATTCTTCGTAGAGCTAGTTTCTGTTCTGTAGTAGATCGTCCTTCTTTAAAGCCGCATTGATTTGGTCTTAATTTTGTCTTTAAATGTGGTCTTAACCTGTTCAGGATCATACTGTTGTATGTCTTGGCCACGAGAGCGCTGATTCCTCTATACTTGGATGTGTTGCTTAAATCCTCCGTTTTTGGCACTGGGACCAGATTCAGTATAGATTAGATGTTCTTCTGTTGAGAAGGGCATCATTACTAAATTTGAGTATGATATCATCAATATTGCACCTTTTGATGACTTCTGGTGGTATGCCATCCTCTCCACAACTTTTGCCTTCTTTTATAGCATTCTTCGCCTTCTTATATTCTTCCATGTCCAAAGCATCAGTTCGGATTGGTAGGGCTTGACGTCCAAAGACATTCGCTCACCCGAGAGACATTAGCTTCAATGTTCGCTCCGATTTATTCGGTCAAATTGAGAGGTAATGACACTTACAATGCTTGAATATTGGTTAAATTGATGTTATCATTGATTTAGATAATGCTAACATCGATTTAACCAGTATTAAAACATTGTAAGTAATATTTTATCTCTATTTTAGAGATTATTTCAGAGCGAATATCGTGAGCGAATGTCTCTCGGGTGAGCGAATGTCTTTGGACGCCAAGCCTAGCTCACTGAAGATTTGTGGGATTTCCTCGTTTTCACATATGACATTGGGAGGGTTTTGACCTTGCAGTCTTCCAGCTCTCGTCTTTTTCCTTCAACTAACCTCATTGATTAATTTCCAAGCCGTTTGATGTTTCTGGTTCATACTGGCTTCTTCAAATTCCTTTAGTTTCTGCTCCAGATATTCCCCATTTGCTTTATCATATGCCTCATCCAACTTTTCTTTACTCCTCTCGAATTCAATATGAGTGTCTCTGGTATGTTCGTTTACATGTCTTTCGTTTACCTCATTTAAGACCTGCCCAATGCTTAAGAATGTTAAATTCAAAATTCAAACTTACTTGTCACTGTCAGAAAGAGATATACACTACTGTCCCTAGATGATGACAGCTGCGATCAGTCAGTAAACTATAGTCACTTAATACAGGCAAACGAGGAAACAGCCGAGAAAGTGATGCCCAAAGTCCCTAAGAAGCAGCGTAGGGAAAAAGAGTGGAAAAAGCAAGGCAAGGGGTTTCCTCCTTTATTTTATTCACTGCAGTTTGGGCCCAGACCCTATTCCCTAGGTTGTACGTAAATTTGGAGTTGACCCATACTTGTCCCCGTAAGTTTTCTTGGAACACTCTGGTTTCGAAAATTGTTTACTGCATTATTGTTTTTGACACTTTGAACGTTTTTATTTGAATTAAATGTTTTTTATTAGCTGGTCTCTTTATCTTTTGTAATATTGCCAAGAAATAGGCCCAAAATGAACGTTTTTCTTTGAATTAAATGTTTTTTATTAGCTGGTCTCTTTATCTTTTGTAATATTGCCAAGAAATAGGCCCAAAATAACAATGATCATTTTGGGCCATTTGGGCCTTCTTGGCAATATTTTAAAAAAGTAAGTAAAAATAAAAAAAATGAGATATTCCTAGACATGTGTTCTAAATACTAAAAAGTAAAAAGATCGCTTTCTAAGTTACAAAGGATAAAATGTTTCTAAAAAATGAGAGGTTACTTGTACCCTTAATTCACTTAACTCATTTCAATAAAAACTTACGATTTTTTGAAATTACATTAAAAGGCAACTGAATTGTAAATATTGTATACAATTTATCCCGAAATATTGCTTTTTATATTATTCATATGCACATTGAAGCTTAAAATATCT
The DNA here is from genome assembly GCA_000969725.1 of Ophiothrix spiculata. Lineage (NCBI taxonomy): Eukaryota > Metazoa > Echinodermata > Ophiuroidea > Amphilepidida > Ophiotrichidae > Ophiothrix > Ophiothrix spiculata. The sequence continues at coordinate 57,214 of JXSR01S064146.1, forward strand.
TCAATCCTAAGGCAATACCATTACGAGAGCTTGTGAAATTCTAATGGAGAAATTGTCAGTGATAATCAGTAATTGCCCTTAGACAATCTGATTAAACCATACGGTTCATTGTACGGCTAAACGAAGCTTGATCATTGCAGACAATTTTTAAGAGTATTTTATGTATCGTTTTAATATAAGATAAAGGCAAATAAACGGATACAATGACAAAGAATATAATTATTTTTATTTAAATGTAACAGCGTTGCATAAAATGGACTTCCTTAACCTTTCTTAACTGTATTACACCTATGCGTGGTGATAGAGAAAGGGGTTGGTTGTGCTATTCGAAGTGTAGTTTTAGATAAATATTAACTAGTGCATCTGAGTATGAATGAAAACTCCCATAGCAAACCAGAAGATTTATTCAAACATACAGAGTCTTCAAAAATATCATTAAAAAGAGAGAGAGAGGTAGTCAAATCTCACCTACATTCAGAATCATTGTTTATATTGTACACACTTACAATATCTGTTCCACTCTATTTATGACTTGTAATGGTTTCATTTTCAAGTTTGTACTAAATTTATTTTCCTAAAAACTATTTTATTTATTAAACATTTCATCTTGTGATGCTTATCACCCTAATATTAAAAGGCAATGTTTGATATACACAATGACCTAACTTGACATTCAAAATCATTACTTGAAACTATATTTTCTGCTGAAATGGTAAACTACTGCTGCCAAATAGACGTTTTCTTTATTTAAATCTTTTTATGCTACTATGTGATACTACATGTAGAGTCTTGTATATAGATAGAACTTTAAAAATTTTGCAAGCATTTTCCTTATATTTGCTCACCAAAATATATCTTTTGTCAATGAATTATAAAAAACATTAGCTTTTAAAGCGAACAATATATACTTTAGTCTTGTTGAAACATACAAATAATGTACTATAAAGAATCTTTTTATTTTTGAAGGTGTTTGGTCCACGCGCCGTTCACGCAAAC
>JXSR01S064146.1:58259-76398 GCA_000969725.1 Ophiothrix spiculata
ATATTTTTCTGGAAAATTAAGTCCGTGACCCCCAATTTTTATTTTTTAATTTGAAAGAACATACTTGTGCGCAACTTTTGTAAAAAAATTAACAAAAATGCTCGGGCAGATTTTTTGAATCAACACTAAATAATTTCACTTTTGCCAAATTTCCCATAGACCCCTGTACTAATTTGTCCCCCAAAACCTCCAAAGATGGTGTTTTTAAACAGACTCTCATACAAAAACGAGTCCCGTGACCCCCAATTCTTATTTTAAAAATCGGTTCTACATCGATAAAATATCATTCATGCCGATTTTTACTAAAATTGCTCGGGCGGATCTCTCATGGACCAAACACCTTAAATATAAATGAAATATTGCATTTATGCAAAAACGCAAAAGTTATAAAAGAAAAAAAAAGAACCAAATTATTGTTCAGAACAAACAAGAATAGTGTCGATTACAAATAATACATACTGTACGAAACTTGTTTTATTATTTTTTTATTTCTTTTAAATATTTTTCCCCTTGAAAAAAAATGTATTTTCCTTTTGTTTTGGTATTTGAACAATTTGTTCATAAAAGTTGCTCATTTATTTTGAGTAAAAATATTATTTGGGGTTTGTCTGTATGCGGCTTTTGTCGCATAACCTTTCTGGGGCTTCCTGCTACATGTGCTTTGTGCAGGTAGAACTACAGGTCAGGATTGCAATGGATCTTGAAATCTTGAAATTCTGACCTGTGAGGGTGGGTTTTCACTTGACAATTTTCATGTGATTTCGGGTTCTTTGTTTTCTGTTCCCGTTTTGCTTGTTGCCTTGTCTTTCTTTGTTTTTTCTCTGTGTTGGTTTTGTTGGTGTGGTGCTGTTTTGTTCTCGTGAGGCTTGTTTGGTTTTTAGTGTGTTTGTCTTTTGCTTTTCCATGACTACTGCTATTTATTTTTGCTTTTTTGCATTTTACATCATTGTTACAAAATATTTTGAAACTGTTTGTATCTACCAAAATAACCAATGGCTTTAATATTTTCCACTTTTAATTGCAGAGGGTTGCAGGATGCCTTTAAACCTAAATCTGTTTTCAGTTTCTTTCATTAAAAAATGACAATATTATTTTTCTTCAAGAAACCCATGCCTCCATTTCTTGTGAAGTTCACAATGGGGTGGGCATTGTTGGTTCTCAAGTCATGCTTCTAATAGTAGAGGGGTTGGTATCCTAATCAAAGCAAAACATAAAATGTCCATTAACTCTGTTGATAAAGACCCTGAAGGGAGATTTCTTATTCTTGACATTATCATAAATGATTTTCATGTTATTTTAGTTAATATTTATGGCCCAAATAAGGATGATCCAGAATTTTACTTCAACTTGTTTGGATAATTTTGATGCACATCGTTTTGTAATCGCCGGTGACCTAAATGTAGCCTGAGGTTCAGTTGACTATCGCGGTTCCCGTTCAGTCCAGTCCATGGTAATGTTAATTCTTGTAAAAGCATTGCTCTCTTAAATGGATAAATTCAATTTAATTGATGTTTGGCGGAATGAACATCCTTCTTTGCAAGCTTACACTAGACATCAAAAAAAAAAAAAAATCCCCTGCCCATTCTAGACTTGATCATGTTATAGTTTCATCCAATTAAGCTAACAATGTTACTGATTCTGAGATTATTTATGGGATTAAGTCGGACCATTCTATTGTTAAATGTATGAAATTTCAACTAATAACCCCTCAAAAGTTAAGGCCTTTTGGAAACTTAATTGTCATTTTCTTAGGCATGATGCTGACTAAAAAACCAACATTTCTGAGTTCAAAGAATTTCATAGAGATATTTAATGTAATCCACATATCATCTTGGATGCTTTTAAATTCACCATTACTGGTCATTGCATTCAGTATTGTTGCAGAGAGAAAAAGGAAAGTGAGAAAAATAAATTGGATATTCAAACGAAGATTTGACCAAATTAATACAAAATTTCCCAAATTAGCAGTGACAATGATCATCATCTGCCTGAATTGTTAAACGAACTTGGTGCCCTTGAAACTCCGTTGGAAAAAATAATTGATTAGGAAACTGTCGGGTTAATTGTAAGATCCAGTATAAAATGGGCTAAACATGGGGATAAAGTTCAAGATATTTATGTAATCTTGAGAAGCGGTCTAATGATAAGAAGAATATTTTAATTTAAAACAATGATTTTGGGTACTACTATTTCTAATCAGATGGACATTATTCATGACTTACTTTCTACCTAAATCCATATTATACACATTGAATTGCTCACTAATTTTGCCATACATCAACTATGGGATTCTTACCTTGGGGAGCACAGGCAAAATGTATTTAAATATTAAATTCTTAAGTTTCAAAAGGGGCGATGTGAACTAATATTAAATAGCTATTACAGGAGCCATATTGGCCCTTTATTTTCCAAATAATAAATCCTAAATGTTTTTGATACCTACCATTTAAATCTTGGAGTGTTTATGTTCCAACATCCCACAAATCAGTATATTCAAAACATATTTTATTAAGGCTACAGTCCCTAAATCGTCTCGCTCGGCTGAACGTCATTTTTACTGCAAGTTTTTACCTACTTACACAAATCAGAATATCACAAATTTTGGTGTACATATAGAATAGAGTCTTTTGTTAATACATGAAACTTTATAAGTGATTTCATACCCATTTATTAGGTCAAAATGACGCCAATAGACTACTTTGAAAAGTTGACGCCTTTTTCACCGAAACCTCATAATTTCATGATGTTAGAACAATTCGATTGTTTTCAAATTTTGAAAGATTGTTGGTTTGATACTTCTTATTGAATTACAAATTATATTTTATAAATATGTGATGTTGATTTTAAATGCTAATGTAACAAACCCGCGTTGTTTTGCCTAAAAAACCGGACGTGAATTACGACTCTGAGATCGACCTGTTTGAGCTGTGAATTGCCTGTTTTTAGCATCTACATTATCTACAATTTGTCTGATATACGCATTCGCATAATTTACTTACAAATATATCATTCCATTGAGGCAAACATTGTAATTTTTATGTAAACAAAAGAATAATACGGCATTCTGATATCTATGTTTTAGATTTTAGTTCACGATCTCAACGCTGCCTGGATAGCTCAGCGGTAGATACATCGCTTCGTAATGCATGACTAACCCTACCATAATCCATGGTTCGAATCCCCGCAAATGTAGTGGAAACTGTTTATCTTTCCATGATTAAATATAGCTAGCGTTCACATTTTCCTGAGCAAATGGAGGTCAGTTACCCTTAAGCATGCTGAGAACCACAAGTACAAAACAAGAAATGTATATTTTCATACCAGGCTATCAGACATTGTGCACTGTCTTTTTGCAACTCTATTGATAAAACGGTAAAACGATGTAAAATGTCATTATATGGGTGATTAACGTAGGAGGAAAATGATTGATAAATAATTGGCTATTATTGCTCTCTAAAAAGTATGCACTTTTTTACAAAAAAATTAATAATGGGGTAAAAACATCTCAGATTTTTCTTCTGAATTAGTCGCACTTGTATCATACAATACTAAGATTTGACGAATGTCGGCAATGAAAATATTCACCTAAATGTTCTTTTTAATAACTTTTGATGCCTATAGTTAATAAATCGTCTGTGTAGCCATTTTCACATTAATAACACTCTAATCATATACTTGATTTTACAGTACATTTTCTACTTTTCTTCTTGATATCCAAAAAAACCACCTTCCCCTATTATATTGTAAGTCTGAAAATACCCACCCCTTGATGTCCCTCATATTTACATGATACAACATTTTGTTTGATAATCATTGAATAGCTTTACATTAATTACATTCTATGTTGAATATACATAAATGAGACGGGTAAGGGTCCGGGGCCAAAGTACATATGGATCTCTTTTACAAATGTCCTACTATTTTAGATGTTTCCTGACTGATATATATTACGCGTACCTCAATTGCCATGCAAAATAGTTTTGACAGGTTGTCGGGGTACAACGGTTATTATAGTATGATATAGAGCCAAGTTAGCTGCTCGACATACGTTGCGCCTACCGTGATACCCCCGCAAACATTTATTGTGTTTTTAAATTTCTTTGAAACAACACAAGCCATTTTGTGTAGGGAATGCACGTAAATAATAAATAGCGATAATAATCGTTGTTTATGACTAAAATATTCACAAGACAGCGAAAGAACAAAAAGGAAACGGCGATGTTGCTTATTGCAACGGGCACGCTCTATCCAGCAGCTCCCAGCAATACAGACATTCACTCAATCGAGTATACCGCTGCATGCAGCAGTACGCGCGATCGCGAGTAACCCCGACTGACTTATTTGACCAACCAGCAAAAAAAAATAATACTTGCAGATATTGTAAGCTATGAACAATAAAAACCGAAACTCTCTATGATTTCGTTCACGAAATGGTTGCCCTGATTGATGTGACCAGTGTTAATCATCAATCGTTACTTAAGTCGTTACAAAGGGGAAAATAAGTAAAATTTTATATTTTGCAATAAAATGTTGAAATAATATAATTTGTTTAATTGATATGAAACTCGATTTTTCCCTTTTTCTTTCTTTTTTTGGATTAGGTTGGGATGGGCATTGGAGATGAGGGGAATTGAGATGAAACCTTTATTGTACCAAATTATGATCAAAAACCTTATCCGCTTTTATGTTAAGCTGACCTACAAATAAGAACAAAATGATTGTCATTCGAGTCAAGCTAATTGATCTTCTATCATATTATCAATTCTAATATGTTGAACATCGCTAAATATAGCCTGATTTGAAGCTGCAAGTCTCAAGCTTATGTCTTTATAATCCCATTCCATACTCACTTTTGAGATTCTTTTTAAACTGTATTGAACACACAGTACAAGTATATGTTTTTAATAAAATGGAATTAGTAAGCAATGTAAGCGCATATGATTGAAGGTATATTTTAATGGAATATTTGACGTGGAATCTATTATAGAATAGGAGAATTATTACTTGTTTTAAATATAACTATTAAACCTAATTCCAAGTGCTACAATGTACCATCATCAATATTCAAGTATGATTTTACATTATTTGAGTTCAAAGGTTTTGATCAATCATAATATTGAAACTGTCGGTCAATTAGTCATGCGAAACGAAGCTTAGAAACTTCCACTGAGTCATCCGGACATCCTTGAGATAATGAAGTGAAATATATAACATATAAAAAGTACACTACAATGACGTATTTTTATTTTGTTTACATAAAAAATTGCAATTTATTCCTTGATTGAATGCTCAATTTACAGGTAACTGCTAATATTTAACGGATACAAAGGAATTAGGCTAACCATTGTTCTCCCCTGTTTTTCAAAAATTCTGGAAAGACTTGTATTTAACAGATGCGTAGATTATATTACTGAACACGGAATTCTTAATGATAAACAATTTGGTTTTCGTCCAAAACATTCAACACAAATGGCTATTGAATGATACAGTTAATACTGCTGTTGAAAATAATAAGACAACAATTGGAATTTTTCTAGATTTATCAAAAGCCTTTGATACAATTGATCATAATATACTTTTATATAAATTGGAACATTATGGATTCCGTGGAATAGTACTTGAATGGTTTAAAAATTACTTAAGTAACAGAAAACAATTTGTTTCCTACAATGATTGTACTTCAGACATTCAAAACATTATGTGCTGTGTTCCCCAGGGCTCTATATTGGGCCCTCTTCTTTTTATTTTATATGTCAATGATATTACGCATACATCAGATGTACTTGATTTTATACTTTTTGCTGACGACACTACTATCCTGTACTCAGACAATGATTTAAGTAACAAAATAAATATAATCAACAAAGAACTTGAGGAAGTCAGTAACTGGTTTGGAGCGAACAAGTTATCTGTAAATGCCAGTAAAACAAATTACATGATTTTGGGTACACCCCACATGACATCAACAATGATTTGAACGTACTGTTGGATGACACAATTCTTAATAGAGTAAAATCCACTAAGTTTCTTGGAGTTCTTATCGATGAATGTCTGACATGGAAAGCCCATATTGACTGTATTTCTAAAACTGTATCTAGAAATATAGGTGTTATTAACAAATTGAAACACTTCATCCCAGCTAAAATATTACATACTTTATACTGTACGCTGATTTTACCGTATCTAAATTATAGCATTACTATATGGGGCAACGCATGTAATTCGTATCTGGATAAATTAATTAAAATCCAAAAATGGGCTATCAGGTCAATTACTAATAGTCATTATAGAGCTCATACTGCACCCTTATTTGCTCAACTCAATCTATTAACGATAAAAGATATTTATACGTTAAACCTCGGAACATTTATGTACAGATTTTCTATAAATGATTTACCAATTGCCTTTAAGAACGTTTTCTCCAAACGATCTGAGGTTCATAATTATCATACACGATATGCAAATAATGTTAATGTTACAAACAACAAAAAGTGCTTTTCTGATCGCAGCACTCGTTCTTCTGGCCCAATCCTTTGGAATTCATTACCCAAATCGCAAAAAGAATCAAAATCCGTGAAGTACTTCCGTAAACAATTGAAGCAAACCCTTATCAAAAAATACGAATGATCTAGCTTCATAGCTTTTCGATCCGACATCCTTTTGTCCCATGTGTTGTCTTGTGTTGAGCAAATTTGAGTTCTTTACTATTTTTATGTGTTCTGTAATTTGATTTATATTTTATGTTTTTTTGTTTACAGGGATAGGCTACTTTCAGACCTTAGTGGTCTTCCGGCTTATTCCTCCATAATGATTTTGTATATGTAATTATATTTGTTTTGATGTGTTTTTACTGTATCGTTTTTATGGAAACAATAAATATGAATATGAATAATATGAATATGAATATGTAATGAAAATTAAAGCCATAGGTCAAACAAATTGCAAAAGTAATGATATTTACAGGATAATATCATAACATATTAAAAATCTAGAAAAATCTACTTGGTGGAACAGTGACTAATTTGCATAAAACAAAATGGCTGCCAAAAACAGGGGGTAAAATTTCACAATTGGTTAAATCATGTTAAAAAACATTCTATTGGTTTCCACTCATCACAAAGAATCAGAAAAAGTATACTTTTATGATTTATCCATCTCCGATGTATTGTTAATGAGTTATATCCAAAAAACCTGAAAGGTCATATCGGGGGTCACGTGATATGCCCTATGGGAGACAAAAATGTCAAAATCTTCGTTTTTTTCTAAGTGGTCTCAAATTGTTTCTCTTGCAAAACTATCCACACGAAGTAATATTTAGCAATGGCTCAGATGCACTGTTGCTATGGTCACAGATCAAAGTAAACTTGGGGTTTAAGATTCCAATGTAATGGTAAATATGAACTTTGTTTTGCTTGATACCATAGCAACCACTGGTCTAAAGCACTTTAAACTGTTATTTCATGTACTAGACACTTTTGCAAAAGGAACATTTTGAGACCATTTTGAAGAAAATCTGACAATGTTGAATTTTGTGTCTCCCATAGGATCTATAATGTGACCCCTGATATGACCTTTAACATAATTAGATATTGCTCTTTAACCATACTTCGGAGATAGGTAAAAGTATACTTTTTCTTTTTCTTCATGGGGAGAGGACCACGTTGAAATGGTTCTTAACATGATTTAACCAATTTTTAAATTTCACCCCCTGTTTTGGCAGCCATTTTGTCTTATGCAAATTAATCGCTGATCCACCTAGTAGATTTTTCTAGATTGTTGATATGTTGTTGTATGTATATGTCTGATATTATCCTGTAAATGTCGTTTGTTTGACCCATTTTTTATTTTAACTAGCCTAAATGTAGCTCTTAAAAACAGACAATACAGATCTTGCAATACAGCTTGTCTAAAGTAGTTAAAAGAACACAGTCAAACAAATACTTTTATGAACATTAGTTGAAAACATCAACAATTACGAATACATACAAAACATTCTAAAAATTATATATGCAATGAAAAGACTGCTTAATATATACTAGAGGACTTAAAAATGAAGAGGGCGTATAAACAATACATAAGGCAAAATAAAATTTCAGAGAAATGACAAGAAAGTAGTCACACTCTACGTTTCAACGTAATTTCACTTGTGTCACACTTCAGGTAAGCGACTACTAGCATTAGGTAGTCCCATAGGACCAGTAGATAATCAGGTTAAACGGAATGTTATCGCATTACTCCACACTTTGAAGTAGCATTGCAAGTCATCTCACAGATTTGCGTAGTGGGATTCACGTAATTAAGACACCGACTCGTTCTAGTTGTATTACTGCTTCAAATAGAAAAAAAAACCCCAGTAAAACTACTAATAACCGTAAGCTCTTCATAAATCAGATTTGGTTTTAATAACGGTTCAATATTAACCTAGTATCTTCTAACTAAGAAAATATTCTTAATTAAAATCAGTTATATTATAGTAAAAGTAATTTTCTACTGTGATTTGAATAAAAATTCTGCATGGTAAATATCACAGAGAACTGATTAATTAATTCGCACCGAATTAATTGAAACATGAAACCATATGTAAAAACAAAACAAGGTAATTATAAGAAGCCAATAAGACAGCGTTATATTAAAAAATATTCGTACATAACAAGGTTAAATATCCTTATTAAAAGATTTACAATTAAAAGGCGAGCAAATACACAGAGACCAGAATTCCATGTTCCCCTTAGAAATTTAAGATTACGAGTATAGAAATTTACAATTAAAATATAAAAAAGATCATATCAATTTTTCACCGGTTTTTACTTCATAATAATAAAAGCGTAAATTTTACACTTTCTGTGGTTTCATGCAAGGACTCTACTGCTCAAGATTGACTCGACGCATGTTCCTTTTATTCTTCAATGTTTTACCTAATTTAAATTCATCATGGTGCACAAAAATTGACATATAGCTGCATTTGTATTAAAAACATTAGAATTAATGTTTTCTAACAACGATATATCTTTTTTAAAACGGTATTATCAATTGCGTTTTCAAGGCAATACAAGCTTCTCTTATTACGTGCATTATTGCTTTCTTTAGGGTTGTACATTACTGCAGCATAATGTTTTCTATACTCGTAATCTTAAATTGCCCATAATTTACGTATGTTACCATACTTTCAACTAAATCTTTTAAATCCTTATCATGTTGTCAATAAAATGTCGTTAAATTAACCTATAATTTGAATTGAAAGGTTAATAAATAAGTTCATTTTAGCAACATAAAATCTGTACCGTTGATATTTCAAAACATAGTTTATACCTAATTTTGTGTTTTAGTAATTACTGATTCCAATGAGATTAATTACAGACGGAGCGGAATACTTTTATTATGGATATCGCATTTAATATTTGCTTGGTGTTATTGAAGAGAAAATTATTTTACGACAATAAAATATCCATATATCTTTTAGTTTTTGTTCTGTATTTATTACGTCGAACAAAAATCACATTTCTCGTCCCCGTCCTTCTATTTTTTGGAAGATTTTTTATATGTTTTTCCTATTTTTTAATATTTTAATTTTAACATATTCTAAAAAATTTTCACTAAGTAAATCATTTAACAAGCCTGCGAAATGTATACTGAAGAGTTTCAAGTGATTCTTAAAATTACTGAAGGGGTCCAGCTCTCAAAACAAGACATTGCAAAAGCATTTTCTTTTTTCTTGTATATCATCTGACTAGCTGAAAACGTCAAATATAGTGCTATGTAAGGTTATTTTGAGTAGATTATCAATGCAACATAAGGACCCTCTATCTCCTGTTTCTATGAATCTGTTAAGAAGATGAAAGAGAATTTTTATTTTCATGAGTGTGCAACTTAATTTCTTCCAAAAGGGATTACTCACCTCAGATCTACTTGGCCTCTTCAGCACGTACTCAATATCATGTACTGTTTTGTGTTTTGTATATATGTAATTTTTGCTGAAATTAGAATAAAATATTGATTGAATTGAAAAGTATTTTATTTTTACTCGCAAGTAATCAATTTCGATAATGCAGATACTAGTATGAAATGTTACGCATTTGATATCTCTTTACAAGTGAGTATATTCAACTTACGTATTCAACAAGTTTTTCATTCAAGGTGTATTATGCATGCACAACGATATTCACATTTCTTTAGAAAACAAACAGAAACAAACCATTGTTAAATAAAGCTTAAGTTGTACAAATGCATACATATCTGACCTTCCTAAAACAATATCGACAATTCAACAGCAAAATATATTGCAAATTATAAAATTCAGATGATCCTTGATATAAAACAATACCATTATTTGTTTTGATAATGAAACAAACAAATAAAAACAAAACCATTTGATTTACTTAAAAGTGTCGCTTGCATGTTATCTTTTTTCTAGGTTTTCTTTTTTTTTTTTGTGCCGATTTTGAAAACTCTCGCATAAAAAGCACATTGTAAATGAACACTGACTTTTGAAATAGCCTCTTCCTCTGCTAAGTTACTAAGGTCATTGAAGGAACACGAACACCATTAAAATCATAGCCTAGTTGGTAAATTAAAACAGACGTCAACCAACAATGGATTGATTTTACCCGCGGTGGTAAAATATGGTACGCAACTATTATAGTTGACTCTTTCCTGACCCATTGTCTAGTCGGAGAACACTCGTATACACGAACAATTATGAGCATGGCGTTATAGACCAAAACTGCCATGGACTAAAGTTGATCCACTTGACTCTACTCAAACAACTTATATGAACTTTTAAAATAATCGAAGGGGATCTTAAGACCCCCACTACTATCCATAACCCCAACTAGGTCAAAATATGTTAATTTTGCCATATTTTTAGCATTTATGTTCAAAATATTTCTTTTGCAAAAGAGTCTACATGAAGTAATAGTTTAAAGTGCTTTAGACCAGCTATGGTAACAGGCAAAACAAAGTCTCTACTGGCTGTATCAAAATTCTTTGTACCCAGATGTATTTGATTAATATAAGGATTTCAATAATTCCAAAGTTGTGGCTATGAGTGAGTTGTTTTAAGAACTCACTCATACTTACGTGGTCAAGGTCCTCCACATGCTCGTTAGTGGTCAAGGGGAGTCCATATGGACCAAACACCGGAAAAGTGCTTTTGCGAAGGAATTTTACGTTGAAACTCTGGTCACAGGTAAAATACTTCTAAAGAAGAAAAACAAAGAAACAATTTCGAAAATCGGACAAACTGTTTAAAAATGGCCAAAACAAATTTTGCTGTGTCGCGTCAAAATTTGAAAACTCACTTCCCAATGGGATTTTTCAATAAAATTTGGCTCATATTTGCAGTATGTAAGTACAAATACATTCATGAGATAACATTTGAGAATAGTTGTTCGGTTCCGATTTTATGGGCAAAACAAATTTGAAGAAAGCCCTCGAAAATGCTTATTTATGCTAATTAGCATGGGAAGGGATGGGTCGATTTGATTTTTTGCCACCAAGTGAAGGGTTTGGTAAAGTAAGACAGAAGGGCGATGAAAAATTACTTCGCGTTTTTGCACTAACGCGCCAAAAACAAATGTTGGATCCATATGGACCCCCCTTGACCACTTAAGTGTGAAATATCTTAGCTTTATCTGAAAGTTTGAAGGCAATGAAATTCTGTTCCCAGTAGCTATGGTCATTTCATGGATGATCGATACAATTACAGTTTTTAACAAATAACACACACTAACCTTGTTCTACCGATGCTAGTTTCTGTCACATGGTGTCTAAAATATGTGGTTAGAGCTACCTCATAACTTTGATATTGACAACCATAAAGTGGTTTTATTTGGTACCATAGGATAGTCAATAGTCTCTCCTATAGGTTCATAGCAAAATAATCACAATCGATCAAGGTGTTACGTATTCATGACGTCATAAAGTACGACTAATCTGAAAAGTGTGACTTTCGAGAAAAAAATATGTAAAATCCAAATGTTGCTATAAAATTGCTAAAGATCAGTTTGTCATTGATGTTTTTGCTTATAAAGATATTAAAATTTCTTATAAGTTTCAGACTAGAGCATTTTGATATTGGTCAACATGGCAAATCAAAAATATGCGTAGTGACAGTCATAAAAACCACCCCACACAAAAACGTATCCTTCCAAATGGGTTATTAAGATAACAATAAGAGAGCGCGTACTTTGCTTTGGGTAAAACCCGGGAAACGCAAAAGATGTTTAGTCGAGTGTGAAATGTCAGCCATACCTCAAAAGGGCTTATGAATTATTTCATAGTTGCAAATATGCCCAGAATCAATTGTTGTTGCGTTTTTATGTAGCAGAAAGCAGTTCATAGGCAGGGTTAAGGTTAAATATTTGCTCTGCTCAAACATCCGCGTTTAGACAAAGAGCATGTTATTTCTAAACCCAACATGCTATTGCCATGAAATAGAATTTGTAGTAAAGACGATAGAAAGAAAGAAAGAATTCATTAGGCTAATCGCCAAGGATAACACAATTTCGATTGGGGTCCAAGATCTTTCTCTAAACAGTTGTTGATGCAGGAGGAAGACCGGAGTACCCGGAGCATAGACTGAAAACCAAATGCACATACACCGCCTGAACCGGGAATCGAACCCGGGACTCATTGGTGCAAAGCGAGGGAAGTACCGCTGCGCTAACCGGCTTCCCCTAATAATAATACACAAAATTTAATATAAATTTATTTCCTTCATTATGAAAACAATTCCGGAAGGTTAACTGGGTACAAAGAAATTTGATACATCTAGTATTTACCATTACAGCTGTAACCCCAAGGGTACTTTGATCTGTAATCATAGCAACAGTACATAGATAGTTTTTTCAAGAGAAACAATTTGAAATCATTGTGAAGAAAATCTGACAATTTTGAATTTGTTATCTCTCATAAGGCCTATTGCGTAATCCTTATTATGACCTTTCACGTTTGTGAATATAACTCATAAACCATACTTCTGAGAATTCTGATGGGTAAAGGTAATGTAACCGCCAATATTTTGGACTATTTCGCTCAGCCAAATTTGGACTATTTCGCGCGTTTTTATTTTTGCGCACATGAAAATTGGCCTAGTTTGGAATTTCATTTGCAACAAAAAGTATTAGTTATCCCCTGTTTTTTTACGTAATACGGTAAGATATCTATGGTTTGGTGCTGTATCACATGAGGCCGCAGGCCGAATTTGATACATCACAAAACCATAGATATCGTCCGTATTACGTAGAAATAAAACAGGGGATAACGAATTTATCATGTAGTTTTGTGGATATAAAAAGTTAAACAATGAACATAATTGAAACTGATGCACTTCTGAGGACGTCAGTCTTTAAAAGCAAGATGCATATCTTATTTGCTCTTTCAAATCCCATAATTTGTATTAAAATTCAAGGCAGCAAAAATCAAATAGAAGGCCTCAAAATCAAATTCTGAAAATCCATTTAGCAAAATACAAAAATGTTAAACTTGACAGCACCTATCTCAGTAAACATATTAGGTACAGTTCATTAAGCTTAATGAAATTCAGGCCTAGCTTAAGTCTAGGCTCATCGATCAGTACATAAACACGGTTGGTCAAAACTCAGTAAAATAGGAAACTTAAGTTATAAGAAATACCTACATATTTTATATGATGTCATTGTATTAATTGATATGGAAGCTTTAATCTTCATAAGAAATTCTTCTTTAGTATGGAACAATAATATCTTGACCTGCTGTGTGCCACTGCCATTTTGAATCACATTACACGTTACTTGCCTTAAACTTTTGTACCGTTGATTTTGACATTTCACCGGTAATAAATCATCCAATATTTAGTCCACAACCCATTAAGTTACCATTTTTCATGACTTGAAGGACAGGAATATGCCTTGAGGGTATCATTGTGTCCTTCACAACCCTCAAAGTAGACCACATAGTAGTGGGTGGGCTAAATATTGGATGATTTATTACCAGTGAAATGTCAAAATCAGTGGTACAAAAGTTTAAGGCAAGGAACATGTAATGAATAGTGATCATTGAATTTCCCACTAGGTCTATGCAGCACCCTGATATCAGTGTGAGTTGCCATCTCTTACACAGATAGTACTGCACACTTGCCCAGTGTGTAGCTATTAATACACACTAGGATAAAAAGCCTTGTATAAGATGTTTTGTTCCATATCGCCTGTTGGATTCAGGTAATACAGGCAAATATAAATTGGCTCTTAACCAATGAAATTACTGGATTTCTGTCATCTACATGATAAACATTAATTTTTGCGGTGCATTTATTTTCGCGCTAATCCTATTTTGCAGAAAAAGCGAAGAAAATAAATGTAGCGCAAAAATACCACTTATACAGTAAACTTTTTCTGATTTCTGGTTGTAAGTGGAACACAATAAAATGGTTTTTAACATGAATGGTTTTTAACATAATTTAACCAAGTTCGAAATTTCATCCCCTGTTTGGCAGCCATGTTGTTTATGCAAAGTATCCAATTTTGACAAACTTAATTTTCCTTCATTTTCGATATGTTGTTTAAAAACTCAACAATTTTATGTGACGATTCCGGAGCATAATAGAATAATATACAGTACTGATATTAACCAGTATTTTCGACCAACAATACTGGAATATTGACCAAATATAATCAAAACTGTTACTTTAGTATTTTTGACAAACAATACTGGAATATTGACATGAATTTACCATTCTGGTATATATCAACTGTTTTTCACCAACAATACTGGAATACAATATTTAACTAGAACTGTACAATATCCAGTATTGTCCAAATTTTGTGTACCAGTATCTGGGGCCTAAAGTATACTTTTTCCTAAAGGGGCAATTCATGATCAACTTTTCATCCTCAAGGTCATCTCACTCAAAAGTGAGTTATTTAGCTAATAAGAATCATCGACTGGTATATATTATAATGCCCAATACACTTTTGCAAATGAGCTTGCTTTTTTGATAAAAAAGAGTGCCATTTTCTGATTATTGTCGGGTCCCGACATTAATTAGAACACAGCGGTCTCATAATAATGGGGAGATTTGAAATGCTTAAAAGCTTGTGACTTGGAAACGAATGGTCCGAATCAAGCCACATTTTCAGCATGCATTTATCTTGTACTAATTTTGTAGCATTTTGTGCATTTTCAATGTGGGAATCATGAGACGGTGAATGTGTTACATTAAACTGGGAAGATCACCATCTTTGATAATTAAAAAATGCTAGGGACTTCAACGTCAGATTGCAAAATACGAACGTGACGCAACCGTATATGCTTGAGACTTAAGTAGAAAAGAAAATTAAATCTAAAATAAATTAAAATAAATGCGGACTCAATATTTTTTTCTGAATACTAAAGGGTATTTTTATTCTAAAAATGTCAAGTTCAAGTTCAAGTGTTCAAGTGTATTTTATTATATCAATTGGCAGCCCGCAGGCTGAATTATATGATACAATTACAAAATTAAAATAGTAAGCATAATTATTACAACAACAATATCATAGTACAAATAGTTAAACATCTGACACAGCCATATAATACCCCAATAAAAAAAATATATATTAAATGATGCTAAAAGGTGATAAAAGGTAGGGAAAATGTCCCATAATATTGCACATGAATAAAAAATGGCCAAGGATAAAAATATTGAAGCAAATATATATAAAATTGGTTACAATTAATAAATTTCAATAAATAAATATGGATGACAGGGCAATCCTGGGAGAAAAATTTGAACCAGAGCCTTAAAATCAATAACAAAAACAAAACAAAACAAAACAAAGAATGTTTAAGAATGTTTATTCAATAAATTGACAAAAAAAAAAAGGGATGGGGCTGTTTTGAAAGCGCGAAGTTCTAGCGAAAGGTTGGGACAATTTGTTTGCATTGCGTAGATTGCGACCGTGGACTGCACTCCTGACTGGAGGGAGCAAATCATTAGTTCTATTGCTACAAGAAAGCCCTTCAGCTAACCTCTGACAATGATCCACTCTCCTGTCATGGAGAGAGCTAAGACCACAATCCAGCAATGCTTCCGAATAAGATGAAAAATTCAATCCCAGGAATGTCCTGCATGCTCTTCTTTGTAACTGCTCAAGAGTTTTGGACTGACAAACAGGTTGCATCTCCATATTCTAAAAGAGGTCTAACATAGCCCTTGTAAACTGTTGAAAGCTCTTCTGAATTAAAACCAAATTTTTTCAACATCCGAAGCATGTACAGTCTCTGATTAGCCTTTTTAGTTATTTCAGTTATGTTTTTGTCCCATTGCAGATCATTTTGTATCCACAAACCAAGAATTTTGGATTCTTTCACATATTCTAATTCAACACCATTAATCTTCAAAACAGTTGGTGAAGGTTCTTCCCTCTTGAAACATATCTGCATTATTTTTTGAACCCGTCAGAAAAAAAAGGACATCGTATGTAATAAAAGACATCGTATGCAAAAAATATAATTCCGCATTCTTTAAGTTTTTCTTTTCTCCTTCATTTAAACAAAAACTTACCTGCATGATTTGCTGATTTCGAGTCGTTCACAAAAAATTGGGACAGAATTCTTCATTTACTGTCATGTTTACGATGAAGGTCGTTACCACCTGTCAGAAAACGTTACTCATTCTTTTTTTCTTCACTTTATCCATTTTTTTTTTCAATTTTTCTATTACTTATATATCGAGTTAATTTCATAACATGGGAACTGAAGCAAAAGAATAGACAACCAAATTAATAGCATTCTCTGAATATTTAAATTAAACACTGGCTCATAAATGTCTTGCCAGTTTGTCCACTTCTTTTTACTCTTTGATGTAAAAGAAACCCCATATTTACGTATTTATGCGTCATGATTGCTTTTCTGCTGCTTTAAAAAAATGTACAGTTTTTATAGTTGAATACTTCAATACCATTCAAGATATTACATTTTCGAATAAAAAAGAAGACAAATGCTTGGAAATTAAAAAAAAATAACCAAATCTTGCAGTTTGGGTCTCAAATATCCTTTGCAAATCAAAGACTGAATTATCCTATACATTTCGTCTTAACTTCAATAAAAATTCCAGTTTTATGTTAAACATATATGTAAACATGCGGTCGACGACATCATGGAACTTTTAACATTTTGTTCTACCTCCACATATATGATGGGCCTAGGTGAAATTTATCAGCAAAAAGAAGGCTTCGCGATGGGCTCTCCAGTATCCCCCCTGGCTTCCAATATTTTTATGGAGTGGTTTGAAGTCCGTGCCTTAGCAACTTCTCCACACCTGCCTTCCATGTGGGCCAGGTACGTCGATGACACCTATGTCGTCATTCAGGAAGAACATATAGAGGAATTCACATCTCACATCAATAACATTTCTCCGACCATAAAGTTCACCATGGAACGCGAAGAAGACAACAAACTAGCAATGCTTGACACTCAGATCCACAGAAAGGACGACGGCAGTACCAAAATTACCATTTACCGCAAACCCACACATACAGACCAATATTTGCTCATGGACTCACATCATCCCCTTCAACACAAACTAGGTGTAGTAAAAACACTTATGCATAGAGCTGTGACCCTAGTTACAGAGGAGGAGGACAAAGTCGCGGAGATTGAGAACATCAAGAAAGCGCTCAATGTGTGTGGGTACAAACGGTCCAATTTTGCCGTTGCAAACTCCCGTAATCCACCAAATAGAGACAATGTAAACAATTCCACCCCGAGCAAAGGCTCCGTTGTCATACCATATGTAAGAGGTGTTTCGGAAGGTCTTCGTGCCAGAGGAGTTAATGTTCATTTCAAACCAAAGAACACTCTACGATCATCCCTGGTATCGCCGAAAGATAAGGTAGACAAAGCGGAAAAATGCAATACAGTCTACAACCTTCAATGCCAGAACTGTAATGTTTCTTATATAGGGAAGAGCAATCGTCCACTTGGTGTGAGAGCGGCGGAGCACAAGAAGGAACCTTCTCCGGTGGCTGAACATGTCAGGTCCACTGGACATTCCATTCCTACAGAGGACATTAAAATCTTGGACTCTGACCCCTCTTGGATGGGTCGCGGGATACGGGAAGCAGCGTACATCAGGAAACACAGGAGCAATTTGAACAGAGACGGCGGCCGCTACCACCTGCCA
>JXSR01S064152.1:0-10076 GCA_000969725.1 Ophiothrix spiculata
ATTTTAAATATTTTTTATTTATTTATTTACTTTTTAATATTTTCATTTATTTATTTACTTTTTAATCTTGTTTATTATTTATGTTTGAAGGGAGCACACAAGTTGATGATGCATACTTAAGAAAGTAACAAAATTGTCCCAGATTTTAAGTTCATCTTCATTTAAATATTTCTATTTATAGAACTAAAAGTTTGTTGACTTAACACGACCTCGTCTCGGTCAATTGACCAATCGGGATCGCGCATTAGCATCCCGATTAGCATAAGGTCATGACTGGCTTCTAGACTTGATTCGCAGAAAACTAAACTTACATCGATGAAATAGTACAGTAATTTATATTAGAAGTTTCATAAAGATATAAAAATTATTTGATAGAGGAACATGACATTTGTATGATGAAATTTTTACTTCTTTTCAGCAGATCTACCGTGCTTTTCGCACATGCATGGTCAAAATGTGTCGACTCGGGCACTCGTGAGTCGTGACACTGAACAAAATTTGTATCGCAGATTCACATCAGTGACTGATTCATATGTTGATGGTTGTGCTAAAATGATTAAAATCACACCAATACGCATTTGGTAAAAGTTAATTCTCCACATTTTTGCTTGTCCTTGTTTTTCTCTGCTGGTCAACAAACAGATTGATACTCGGACATGTAAATACACGAAAACATACACGAGATCATGTTTACAATGGGAGCGGTACGGCTGACCATTGCACATACGGGAGTGTTACGGCTGACGGTACCAGAAAGACACTGTTACGGTTCGCCGTATTAAACAGACTGAAGTGCATGATGGGAAGAGTTGGTGATAGCGCCCGCGCACGGTTTAAGGTTTTTGTGTTATGGCAAGCCGTAACAAATCTGCGTTACGGCTATCCGTGCCGAGAGAGACTGGTAACAGGATTTTGAAACCAATGGCAGTTGGTGAAATGGTAAATTATATGATGGTAAATGCTGTTCTACATATGCAGCCTCAAACTTTTGAGGCTTTATATGCCGAGCGGTTAGAGCACGAGTCTCTTAATACAGAGATTGTGGGTTCGAGCCCCGGGCCGGGCGGTTTTCGTCTCCTTGTTTCCTTGAGAAAGAAACTATACTCTACTTGCTCCATGGTCGGACAGTCACGTAAAGCCGTGGGTCCCCTGTACATATAGACTCCTTCCTGGGGTATGTATGTTATGCAAGTACTTGTATCATTGATTGATCTGATATATGTCCATGCGTACTGTATATTCCTACCCTCTCTCATAGTTAGTAAATGGTGGTTTGATTCTTTTGTTAACTCTCCTCTTCATTTTCACTTTGCAGCTGCCGCCAGATTCTGCCATTTGGAGTTGTCACAGTGCAGTATTCTCATAATTGTATGAAAATAGCAAATACATTGAAAAAAAAAACACCTAACCTACTTTTAAATTTAACTGTTTTCAAAATTAAGTTGCACCCCAAAAATGATTTATTAGTTAGTTGCAAAATATTTTTGTAATGAAAAGGATCCAGATATTACAAATACTTGAAAGACCTTTAAGTATGTACAGAAGAGGTTTAAGATTTAGACTTGTTGAAAGTTTAACTGGTTGTAAGTCAAAATTACTACTGCCATAAAATAACCTTTTGAAATACTTTTGAACTGCAACAGCTTTAAAATATTGAGGATTCGATCAAAAAACTCACAAACACCACAAAATATGTCAATATTGGATGCGGGAAAATATATTTAGCTGTGAAAAAAATTTCACTTAAACCAGGTCTAACTTTTAACCTGAACTCTTAAACCACTTTTGTGCATACAATCCATAGTTGAACTTATCTACATGCTACTTACGATCCTGCCATTCCTCCTCGTTGACTCATAACTGACTCTAATTCATCTAAGAAGATTGTTGATGGTGCATGGAATCTGGCAAGCTCAAATAATACCTGCAGTGTAAAATGAAAACAATAAGACACCATGGGCAAATAATAAAGGAACTAACCTAGATTCTACTTAGAATTAAAACCTAATAGAAATGGTCTAAATAAAGCTTATAGATGTATATAGTTTAACCCCTAAAAAATCTGCACAAAATGGCTAAAACTGAGAGACAACTAATTTGTCATATCGTTCTGTGATGGTGGTGTGACTGTCCAATGTTTTCCACTTCCTAAATTTGCACCTCAGATGGACTAACCAGTTACGGATCAATCAAACCTTCTAAAAGAAAATTTAATATGTATTAAAAGTAAAACAATTCAATCAAAAATAAATTTGTTCGAAGAATCTAGACCAGTCTCTTTAATGGTTGAAATTATTTTTTATGAAAAATAAATTTCTGAAGAAGGCATTGAATCTGACCTTGCTCTCAAAAAACTGTTTTTCTTGGCTGAGTTAAGGAATCATGAAAACAGCTTGTTAAGCTGAATAACATATCTTCTCTCTTGCAGTCAATATTACTGCAGATTGCTTTAGTAGACATGAGAATGAAATTCCATGGAAAAACAGAAAAAATGTGAAAAAACAAGGAAACAGGCTTAAATGCATGAAAACACAGACATTTGGCCTTAAAAAACAGTAACTAGCAGCGATATGGTTGCCTGTGTTCAATATACGCTGATTCTTTATGTTGTTGTTAACCAATATCATCTTTTCTTTAAAGAAGACCTGAAGGTTATTTCCAAGCAAATGCTTGATTTATGTACATATGTTATTTATGCAACTAACTGATAGAAAACCAAGATTTCCTTTGTAAGCTGAATTCAAACAGAACATGAACACAACATTTGCCTATGCATTGTTTTGTACCTAAATTTACAATGAACGTCTTTAAGTCAAAGAATTTGGATGTCTAAAACAAGAAAAGTAATTATGTTGAAACCTGACATATGGCATCTTTTAATGCATTCCAAATGTTATGATTAGTGTTTCATAAATTTCATTAGACCATCTCTCTGCAGGGTGTCCACAAATTATAAATACTGGGTTTGTCGTTTTTTTGCTGACTTATACAAATACAATATCCTTTTTTATTAGTAACTTAAACATGTATTTAATTTTCTAATGAGTTTTGAATTTTAAAAATCACATATTCCTATGGAGGATTATATTGAGATTTTGCCAACTGGTTTTATTTGGTATGTTTTAAATTGCACTTTCAATTTCAATTTATTTCCATGTTTCTCAAAATACAATTGTGCAACATTTCTCAAAATACACTTTGATTGAGGGCAAGTTTTTTTGATTCACTTAACTTTTGTGATTGTTGCAACTCCCTGTAAGGATTTTCTATTTGGGACCTCCTCTATCCATTGATACCAAAATGGGTACCATTGAACTTCAAATGACGAACAGTGATGTCATTAAGTCAGCTCGCCTTTGCGAACGTTGATGAAATTGGAAAACAAACATAACTCAAAACCAATTTTCTGAAGATCCTATAAACATATTATTTTTTTAGATTTTTAGCTAAATAAGCAACAAATTTCTGGACCTCTGAATGTACCATCAGTTGATACTCACCCTAACCAGTTTTTCTGAGTCTCCTCTCCATTTACTCACTATACTTGATGCTGATATATTA
The DNA here is from genome assembly GCA_000969725.1 of Ophiothrix spiculata. Lineage (NCBI taxonomy): Eukaryota > Metazoa > Echinodermata > Ophiuroidea > Amphilepidida > Ophiotrichidae > Ophiothrix > Ophiothrix spiculata. Next base: position 3,562 of record JXSR01S064152.1, read on the forward strand.
AAGAATGTTGTATTGCATTCAGTAGCTACAGCTTTGGCTAGTAACGTCTTGCCTGTACCTGGAGGACCGTATAATAATAAGCCTTTCCAAGGTGATAATATACCTGTGAATAACTGGGGATACTGAAATTTAAGAAAATGGTAAAGAATGGAATTAGTTACTGTAAATTGGCCACACTTTGCAATGCATTCAATTTCACTTCACTAATTTGTGATGGCTCACCCGAAAGGGGGGACTTTGCAGGTGATATCGATTTTGATCTTTTTCTTATCATCTGTTGCAGCATTTTCTGAGCTTTAAAATGACACTTTACTTGTTGAAATTGATCAAGGCAATCAAATTTTACAACAGAAAATCTGCTGGAAATTCTTATTATTTTCTTTATTTTTTACTGCCTATTTTCACCTGTTTCTTGAAAAGTGTTCTGTCGCAAAGTCCTTTTTTCGGAGTGAGTCATCACATTTGTGACGGGTGTAAATAGTGTTTTGCCCTATTATGCTTGTCCTATGTGCCATTTCCACTCGTACATGACATTGTCATGTTTGTCTTTTGATTTTCATACCACAACTAGTTGGGTAATTGCATCTTGAAAATATTGTGTCATTGCCACATTGATATGACAGCTTTTATCAGTCATGTTTAGTCCGGTATTGTAGAAGCAATTTTCTGCCTTACTCTTATATATTTTGCCTAAAGTCTAAACGCCAAGGGATGTCAGTGACAAGTGTTTAGGCATTACCTGTACACAGTATTATAGTGCCAAAGGAATTAAACCAAGAATAGGTCCATCTTGTTGTCGCATATGGAGCAGAGTCATAATTGTACCTCTGGATTTGTTTGGAAACAGGCCCGACTACTTAGCAAGTCTCATAAATTTCAAGTTGATGCATAGACAGTGCATTTTATTTTACGTACAAACCGTGTCCGCGTGTTCAATAGTGTCTATTGCAACATGCTCTGAGTTAGGCTACGCCAATTTTCTAGCGATGCTGTTTTGATGAATGACTTGCCCTCTATGAGCAATAATCCAAGATCTTGGATTATTGCTCATAGAGGGCAAGTCATTCATCAAAACAGCAACGCAAGAAAATGGTGGTCAAATAAAAAAGGCAGTGAACACTGATTTTCCTTTTTAATTTCTTTGATAGGAGCACAGATCAATAAAACATTGGTTTAGTAATACCTATCCATAGATACAGTAGCCTATTTGACAGGGTCCATTTAGGAGTGTATAAGGTTCATGGCAAGCATTTTAATTAGGCAACTTTTTGGAAAACTCCAACTCTCCAACCAGTACCAAATGGGTACCAGCATTTTTCAGAGCTAGGGAAGGTTAGGGGTCGCTTCAAAACTCAACCGGCAGTTGCCTGCCCGTTTTGGGCAGTTCAACCGGAATAAACAATAGCCAAACGCCCAGAACCTGCAGACAACCGCTGTTAAGTTTTGAAGCCGCCCCTTAAGGTCTAGTATCCCCTTGTGGAGTGTGACCTTCCATTGTTTCCAATTGTAACATGTCACACAGGCAAAATTTACTCTGCTTAGTGGTCCTGTGTATGGCAGATGTTTCCTGTCAGCACCAAGAATGAACATGTTCATTGTTTATGCTGCAGGCGATAGGAAAAATCTACTGTACACAAGACCACTGATATGATCACTTAGCATAACCAAGGTTCATTGTCTGTGTGGTGCATTACAACTGGAAATGGAAGGGCACACTCCACAATGGAAAATTCTATGGATATGAGGCCTTACATGGACATGGGACATGAGTGAGGCACTGCCCTTAATATGCTGAGCACAGAAAGGGGTCATATGGTGAATATACCATTAGAGCCTTGTAATCAGTTTAGCTTACCTTAATTGGATATACTACAGCTTCTTTGACTAATCTCTTAGCAGCATCTAAACCTATAATATCATCCCATCTCACGTTAGGATTATGTAGATAAATGTCTTTGCTAATAGTTTGTGCTAATTCCCTCCATTCTAATGTGTACCCTGAATAGCCGCCTAGTGGTTTCAGCAAACGCTCCTGAAAATAAAGGGATAATACACCAGGTAATGTTTTGAAATGGAAACCCATTTTGAGCTATTAACAGATCTAAGTATGAGTCGAGTTGTTTCAACTTTGGCAGTGATTATATGACAAAGATTATGCAGCCAGAAATCAAAACATTATATATACGACCATGGCTTATCAATATATAGAGATGCATTGAAGCTATGCATAGTGGAACCCCTTGGGTGGAACAATATTTTATGTATTGATTACATACCACTTGGATTTTAACATAGAATTATTTTACTTTCTGGATATAATTTTTCGGGCACCAAAAGTCGTAGAGAACTCGCTCTAACTATCGAGATATTAGTATTTCTATCTTGATGTTCGTAACTATTCATAAGTAGGTACAGTTTCAGCTACAGAGATCTGATCTAAACTACTTGTTGTTTTCTCTCAAATTAGCAGTATTTTTACGGCTGAAATATAATAACAACACATCATGCTCTGCTTGTTTAATATGGTTTTAAAGTTTGTCACTTAAGTGTACAGAGCTAAGCAAACAATAATCAAGCTGATTAGAGTGCATTATACAATCGTCCAAACCAAGATTAATTCATTTGAGTGTACATACATGACATGCCACTGCAGCCAACACTCTCTAATAATTGATTTATTTGCTTGTCATACTATTGCTGTCAAAACTGCCCACTTGAAAACTTACTGAAGGATCAGATCACTGGCAATGTACTCCTGTGTAGCACCCTTGACAGCATTGTTTAACATGGCACATATATTCCCACCTTAACCTCCTCTACAGTCCTAAAGAAAAACTTACTGTAGGATCAGGATCCCTGGCCGTGTACTCTGTGTAGCACCCTTGACAGCATTGTTTAACATTGCACACACATCTATGCCCCCTCCCCTCCCCTCACGCACCCCCGTAGCACCAAAACATTGCACACACATCTATGCCCCCCCCCCTCACCCGTAGGCCTAAAGAACAACTTACTGAAGGATCAGGATTCTCTGCCATGTACTCCTGTGTAGCATCTTTCACAGTATTGTTTAACATTGCAAACACATCTATGCCCCCTCCCCTCCCCTCACCCGCCCCCGTAGGCCTAAAGAACAACTTACTGAAGGATCAGGATCCCCTGCCATGTACTCCTGTGTAGCATCTTTCACAGCATTTTTTAACATTGCACACACATATATGCTCCCTCCCCGTAGGCCTAAAGAACAACTTACTGAAGGATCAGGGTCGCCTGCCATGTACTCCTGTGTAGCACCCTTGACAGCATTGTTTAACATTGCACGCATATCTATGATAGGTCCTCTCTTGGGCGCCATCTTCCCTGACGCATCCCCTTTATATTGTGCACCATTGGTGCCATCATTCTTCATTGTGGATCCAGACACTGACAGATCTGATAAGATGTCGGCATGACCGTTCATTTGCTACAAAAAAAAAGTATGAAATATCAAATTCAATGTATGTTAGAACTTCTACTTGGGACAGCTCACTAGTCCGACAGCTTGCCAGTCCGAAAGCTCGCTAGTCCGATTGCTTGCTAGTCAAGTCCAAATTACAAAAAGGATCACAAAATTTGGACTAGCAAGCTGTTTTCAAAATTTGAACTAGCAAGGCTATTCAAAATTTGAACTATCAAGGCTATTCAAAATTCCAACTAGCTGGCCTATTTTAAAATTTAGACTAGGGAGCTGTTTCTGAAATTCAGACTGGCGAGCTGTTTTTATTATTAGGAGCTAGCTAGCTGTTTTCAAAATTCTGATTGAGGAGCCTATTTTCATATTCGGACTAGCAACCTTCTGACTAATGAGCTTTTTTTTGACTAGCAAGCCCTTTTCAAGGTTATATTTTCCCCATTGAATAACATGTTGGACTAGCGAGCGTTTGGACTAGAGAGTTGACAGACTAAAATTGTTGTCATAAATCTTCGGACGATGTATGAAAGCAAACGGTAGCCTGAAATTCGTGGTCATGTGATTAATTTTGCAGAGACTTTAGCGAGCCGTCCGACTGGTGATAAACCACCACTCAAAACCAACCACCATCCAACAGGAAATCTGTAGACAATCAACCCTCCATTCCCCCTCCATGATTGACACCAATGTGTGAATAAAAGGTTGTGGAAAATGCAACAACACTTACTGGTTTTGAGTTTTCTCTCTGGACCTTCTTTTCCGCACTCTGTCGTCTATTTCCAACAGCATTGCTTGAGTTAGGCCTCCTCCGTGTGTTGCTATTGGCTGATGCTGTCACATTATTTTGCTCTAATGGAGCTTTGGGAATTCTGGGTAATGTTGGAGTTGTACTTCCTCTCCTATAACAAAAGAATCAAGCAATATAACCACATACATTACTTCTGTAAATTATACAAATATGATCAAAAGAGTGACATTTTAGGAAAAGTTTTAAATAAATATATCAACATTTCATAATTCACAGGGCAACTTACTGAAATTTTGAAATTTGATATTTCTGATTCAAATTAACACTTGTTAGTGGATATTTCAATTAGGTCAAACATAAAAAAAAAATATTTGGAAATAGATGCCCTTTCAGTGAAATCTGGGAAAAAGGTCAGTTGATCAGTTGGAAAAGGGTTTCTTTTTTATTATTTTTTAAAACTTTTTTCAGCCATAAAGCTGTACAAATGTATAACAGAGCCAATATGGGTTGAATATGGATGATTTGAAATCTTTCAAATCAATCAATGTTTTAAGATCAAAGGAACTTTTAAAAATACTTGTTTGGTGAATTAATTTGCCTGGATAAATTGTATAGGAAAAAGGTTTTCTGGAAATTAGGGTCAGTACTCTTTTGTAGAGTAAAAACTTTTTCAAAATTAGAGTCAGTAGGAAAAGGCCAAACAAACATTTTTCGGCTTAATTCTCCCCCCCCCCCCCCAAAAAAAATGTCTCTTAAAATTATAAAAAATAAATTTACGTCAAGTTTAAAAAATGACAAGAAAAAAAACCATTTTTTTTAATTGGTAGAAAAAAAAAATCAAACATTTTTCTACCTTTCTACCTTGCTGGCTGTCCCTAATGAGTCTGATCTACCTTCCCAGTACATTTTACATACCATTTCTATCACCTGGGTAAGGAGGAACAAAGTTGGCAAAAAATCATCTCATCACTGCAGTGGCTGACTGAGGCCCGAACCCACAATCTCATGAATCAAGTCAAATACTCTGCCCCACAATGCTCCACAAAAATGATTGAATACTATCACTTCAATTCAAAACTATTTTTAAAGTCATGTGACTTACCCCCTTCCTCTGCCTGATTTCTGAGGTGAAGGAACTGAAAAAAGAGCACATATATACTGTTTAATCATTCATTGTATAGAAAGACAGAAAGAAATGGATTAATTTAATATTACCACTGATGGAGATCAACCAGTATGACAATTTTGTTCATTTTGATTGAGCACTTTGTTTTTAATCTAAAATGCCTCTTCTTGGAATTGCACCACTTGAATTCCTTTAATTAAATTATTGATAATTACAGCACACATTCCTTAACAGTACAATTTTTCCCTGGAATACCGCTGTTTTGGCTTTGCAGCTTAGTTGCAATTACCAGACACAGGTCTGCTGTAGATGTTATGTGACCAAGGCATTAGAAAGCACACATCTCAGAAGTGCTTGTGGATTGACAATACTTGTTAAAGTCAGTGCTCTATGACAAATAACTTTGCAATGTCTCCTTCATACTTTCTGATTACTGAAATTGACCCTTTTTCATAAAGCTTGCTTTGGTCTGAAATTTTTCAAATAAAGGCCTAACAAAAAGATGTTTATATTTGCTGGTTTAATTAGAAGCCTACAAATGTGTCTATAATAGTTGGTATTAATCACTGAATTTTAAACATACACGTAATAAAGTCATGGGTAGAAATTTGTTCTCTGCTGTGAGAATCTTAGTGAATTCTTTCTAGAGAATCACTGCGAGAATCTGTGGATTCTTTTACTTTCATAAACAGTGTATCTTACTCACTTTAGGAGAATCTATTTCAATTTTCACAAAATCTTTTTTGGTGAATCTTCAGTGAATGGATTCCCGGATAAACATTTCACACTTACTGTTTTCTGTAGATAATTTCTTCGTTATCTTGGGATACTTCTGAAACTTGACAAAATAGTAGGACTCATATTCCTGTTGGAAGAAATGGTGGTAGGGTATTAGTTAATTAAAGGTAATATATATGAGGGTTTAAGGCTGGGGTAGACCTTCAAATGGCATAAACCGTTTTTTGTGCTCAAATTTTCAAACTAATTACATAAACTATACAAAAGTATACATTTTTAGAAGTGGATTTTTACCCTGAACATGATGCATGCCTGCCAACTAGTCCGTTTTTTCCGTATTTAGTCCGTTTTCTGGATTTTTAGGTGTCAAAAAAACGTACTAATACGTTTTTTACAATTTTAAGAAAAGTTCTCTGTGATTTTTAAAGGAATTCTTGTTGTATTTTTAGTCG
>JXSR01S064155.1:0-10811 GCA_000969725.1 Ophiothrix spiculata
TACAATTCTATAATAATTCAGGGCAACATGAGGATTTAACATTTCTCTGAACTTGTGGTATGCCAATATCCAGAAACCTATGAGTGATATAACATTTACAATCTCATCGCCATGACCGTGGAGCAGACAACTAGCATCCTCCTGCTTCAACAATCCTGGGCTATTTCAAAGAACTGCATCTCATAAAGATTGTGGTTTGTTCTTTACTTCACCAAAAATATAGGTGAATTTGCTGCCATACAGGACAAAAAATTGAGGGTGATCCTTGTAGCGTTACTACATTATTTTAACAAAGGAATTCTTATCCATATAAATTAATTCAATTAACTTTAAATTTTGAAACCTCTTGTACTCATGAGCATTTACAATACTTTACTAAAAGAAAATGAACTTAAGACTACATGTATTTAAAATGTCACTCAGTACTTTGACAAAAGAAATCAAGATATCTATACCATTGGGCATTGCTACAGCTCAAATACAAATATTTCATCAAAGTTCCATCCATCAATACCCAGCATTCATTGGCTATATCATTATGATTGCACTACCAAAAAGAGAATAACACTCTGTAAAATTTGTGATTATCACAAATATCACATTTATATATCTAACTCATAAATAAATGAAGCATGTAAAAGCTAAATGGAATATGAAAAGCATGAGGGAGGGGGTTTACAAATGGAGACAAACATGAAATTGTAGGTATTAAATTTTCTGTTTCCCTTTTTTTGTCTCTTTTTGGATATTTCAGAGGTGGCATAATTACTATACAAGCTTGTGGCAGTATATGGTGGAGTTAAAATATGATTTATAAATTGAGAGTTTACCATCTTAGAAACATATATACAGGCATCAAATAGATTAGATCAGAGTCCCCACTAAGATTTTTCAGGTTGCGCCAATTGACCAAAGATGAAAGGTGCTTGCTCCAAACCCACTAACTGAGACTGAAAATTGGCTAGAAAAGCATCTTTCTCACACATTTAAAAACCTATTCAGTCCGAACTAAATTAGAGAATAAAAGATATGATTTATTGGTGCCCCTGAAGGGGGTGCCAATTACAAAAATAATGTACGCCCATATCCATTATGAGACGATAAATGACAGGCAAAACAATAAATATTATCTTTTATTCTCATTCTTAGTTAAAAATTTGAGACATTTTAAGATAAAAAATGAAGTTACTTATTTGCCAAAAATCAATAGACATCATGATTGGAAAAACCGTACACCCCTATTCAAACATAGAACATTCCAATTAAAGTATGAATTGCGCGTCAGTCGGTGCGTATATCTACACCGCGCTGCAATTTTCAACGCGCGGGTCCACTGCACTATACGCTAACACACTCTCATATATTGTCTCATAATGGATAGCCAATTATTCCTTATAAGGAAGTGAATTCTCACTCATTGACTAAGAATGCCCAATCAAGCGTACCCGCTGTATCGCTTGATGCAGCGATGTTGTATCATGAAGCATTTTAGATGTTAAATATCCATTACACAAAATTGATAGCTAGGGCAATTTAGCTGTCTGCACCAAAGGGTCATGTAAGTAACAGTCATCCATTACACGTTACTTGCCTTAAACTTTTGTACCAATGATTTTGACATTTCACCGGTAATAAATCATCCAATATTTAGTCCACAACCAATTAAGTTACCATTTTTCATGCCTTGAATGACATGAATATGCCTTCAGGGTATCATTATGTCCTTCACATTCGTCAATGTAGACCACATAGTAGTGGGTGGGCTAAATATTGGATGATTTATTACCAGTGAAATGTCAAAATCAGTGGTACAAAAGTTTAAGGCAAGGAACATGTAATGCTTCTTACAATTTTCAAAAAAATTGACTGTTGCATTTTTGATTGAGCGTTTAGTCCGGACTGTATTGTGTCAATTTTCCTGGCTCCTACACCAATGGCGCACCATATGGCTTAGCAGGAACACTGGCTTGGGTGTAGATTTAGTTGGTAAGGTTATTGGTTCAAATCCAGGGGATAAATTCCTCACTGCTTATGTTACAAAGCAGATCCAATTAAATTTGGATACTTGCAGCCAATGTGCAAAGGCGCAAACCAATCAGTACTTGAGTTGTGATATTCCCCTATACAGCTTACCAAAGCACTTGGGTCAATGAGGCAAATATGATATAGTGATTGGGCAGGTTCACAACATGTTGGCACTATTGGGCATGAAACTAACAACCTTTCAGTCCTGCTCTATTCCGTAACATCATAGATATCTTAATTGACTTATATGTACTTCTTTGTAGCTGTAAAAACACTCAATATACTTTAAACATACTTAATTTCTTGTGTACTTTATTGTTTGATTTCCCACCAGCATGATTATTTGTGAATTTGCATTTCTAAAATGTTATAATGATTAACATAGGATTTGGAAAATTTAGGTGTTTATTAATGTTCAAAGTCTGTAAAGAGATAAAATTGGAAAGTGAAACTGATTGGTTAAGAGTGCACCATCCCTGGTGGGGGCTTTTTCCGAATAATCAGCAGATTATTGCAGAGAAAACTAAACTATCATATGGAAATTGGCCCATTCATATGCTAACTTCTTTTGGGCTAAAATATTCTGTCAATCAAACTTGTTAACGAAATTCCAGCATAATTCTGATTGGCCAGCCTCGAATCCACGCCCCTATACATTGTTCACTTTTTGACCCAAGCGTGGATACGGTGTGGATGGTATCATTTTTGTCCATTGGCTGAGTATAAGAGTATCACTGTGCTGATTAAGTGCTTAATCAGTATTAAAAAGCGTGATAGATTTTGACAATAATTTGTGAATTGTGTACAGGTACATTCAAGCTACCACTTTTATATTAAACATCAGATAATGGTTTTCTATTTCTTGCTATGTATTTCAAATTTAATATGTATGATATATACATATAAGACAATTTGGTAGTGTATGTTGATTCAGAGTCCTTGTCTGGATCCACCTGGGACTATAAATTCAGATTTCATAGTCCCAGGTTCCACTCCCATTATTACTACTGCCTGAACTTGAACAAGGACAATGCCTATGTTATTACAGTGCAAGCAAAAACAAACAATCCATAGAAATACAATGTAGAGTGAATTATGCATGCGGTTGAATTTTTTTGCAAGGAGTATATATACTATTCCACATATGGTGATAAAAGACATTTATTGTATACATTTCAGCATGTGTATTCGTAATTTGTCCATACCAGGATATTAATTGTTCCATACACTTGAGGCATGCGATCCTGATACGGATTGTATACGAAGTCTAGACATTTACTGTATACAATCCAGCATGTGTATCTATAATGTGTCCATATCAGGATATTAATTGTTCCATACACTTGAGGCATGCGATCCTGATACGGATTGTATACGAAGTCTAGACATTTACTGTATACAATCCAGCATGTGTATCTATAATGTGTCCATACCAGGATATTAATTGTTCCATACACTTGGTGCATGTGATCTTGATACGATTTGTATATGAAATCTAGTCATTTACTGTATACAATCCAGCATGTGTATTTGTAATGTGTCCATATCAGGAAACTGTTCCATACACTTGGGACATGTCACATTGCGATCCATTGTCTGAGCCTGAAAAAACATACAAAAACGAATGAAGAAATACTAAAAATAGATGAAAATTATTGAAAATAACTTCCTTATTTATTGTACAAAAATATAATACTCTGCTTCAGTGTTTTGAAAGAACAAACATATTTCGGGATCGCTTCAAAACTAAACCGGCAATTGCCTACCGGTTCTGGGTGGTTCAATCGGAATAAACAATAGCCAACCACCCAGAACCAGCAGACAACCACCGATTGAGTTTTGAAGCCGCCCCTTAGGTGATTGTGTTTATATCTCTTACAATTAAATCATCACCATAATCAATACATATGCTTCATTCTAACTTGTTTCGGGCGACGTGGCCTAGCGGTTAGAGCGTCGGTCTCACAATCCAAGGATCGTGGGTTCGAATCCCAGCCCTGCCGCTTGAGCTACCAAAAAGCCCAACAGTAAAATTCTGTCGTCTATTGTCTATCAGAATTTCGGGCCTCGAATCTGGTTAAATGGACGTTAAATCTGCGTATGTATAAATGGTATTTGCTCGCCTTGTCAAAGTTGGCGCTGGTGCCTCTCATGAGGAGTTCTGCCGACAACGACAGATACAGATACAGGGCATCATTTTTGGTTTTTGTTAAACTCTCTATCTAAATTAAGCATTTGTCTCTGTCTTCTAATACAGATTTTCTTTGAAAATTTGTATAAAATGAAAATTTGAAAGTAATTTTACTCAATGTTATGGACTGTAACATGCTTTCCTTCAAAGAATCACACCTCTCCTTCTGGGAATTGTCTTAGCTTGAAACAAATATCATTAAAAGCCAAATGCAAGGGATATGATTTTTGAATCTGTGATAAAACAAAATTGACTAGAGGTTGCCTTTAATGGTAGTTTGTGGTGGCTGCTCAAAAAATTTACAACTTACCCCTTCTCTATTGGCTCCGTGTCCAGGCTGATCATTGCCATAGAAATCATTCCTCATCACATTCTCATGTCCGAATGGTTCATACATCCCCCACGCATCAGGTCCTGCACCTCCAGTCTGTAGGTGTCCATATTCCCCTTGCCCTTGCTGTCCAGCAGCACCTCCTCCTCCTGCTGCATCGCCTCCATGGCGACGCTGCATCTCCAGTACCCTTGGCTGGGCTTGTTGGGCTGCCTCTTGCTGGGCATGCTCACATTCAGCACGTAGTGTTTCTAGTTCATTCATCAGGACTTCTTTGTCTGCATGTGCTTTCTCTCTTGCTGCTCGTTCAGCATCAAAATCAAGTTTGTATACCTCTGCCTATATATATAAATTTAAGATAGAAAATCACAAAATAAAAAAATAAATTCCTACAGGAAGGGAAATAATGTCCCACAAAAAGCACTAGACCACAATGGAGCTTAATTTGGGGGAAATCTGGTCCTTGGCACTTTTCCACATGGTGCTGTTAAAAACCAAAATGATTAGGTAATTAAATTTTCAAATAAAACCCAAAACAATTTTGTAATTAAATTTTCAAATTTTCTACATGTCATGCTTGCAAATCTAATTTTTAATATGGCAAAAAGAGATTCTCATATCATTATGTAATTTTCCCCACAAATGAGTTGTATAGAGTTGACAAATTCCAATTTGCACTACAGTTGAAAAGACAAGGTCATTCTTCAGATTCAAAATATTTGTGCTATTCTAAAAACAGCCACACAATTTCTTTTTTAAAAGAAGTGAGCAACAATATGGAAATATCTACACAATTTAAGGACCATCAATGTCAGAAAAACATACAGATTACTAAAAAGGTGAATATTTCTATCTTGACAGACCTTAAATTCTTTGATAAATGTAGATTGATATTAATGGAGGTATCTTAAAAAGATAAAACAACAAAAGGCTGACTTTATGGCTCATCTTTAGTGGCCGGTCACATCTTAAAAGGACAATCTTACCTGAGCTCTTAAGACTGGTATCGTTTCCAGATCAGTCTTCATCTGTCTCATTTTATCCTGCAGCTCCTTATTTTCCTCATCCTTAGCCTTGATAGCCTCCTCAGCTGACAGCAACCTTGCCATCAAACTATCCTGGTTCTCCAAAACCTCTCGCTGCTTGGCTAGCATGGGTTGCACCTGTAGAGTGATGGAAATGTGGAAGTAATGATGGCAATAGCAAGTTATCTTGAGACTATATATTATTTCAAAGGTCAAGGGACATAGAAGGGTAGTCTCAAGATCACTGAGGGACTATAGTTTTTATTACATACCGATTGGCTTGATTTGAGCCAATCAATAGTTCCTTACTATTTCCCTCTTAAAACAAAATCAACATGGGCAGTCAATTTGTGTATACTATTGCCAGAAATGAAAAACAATCAATATTTGTTTTATATACTAATTTTGTTTTTAGGAGGCAAAAGTAAAATATTGATTTGCTTAAATCATGCCAATTTGTATATAATTACTGATAATTTGAATTCGGGTTTGATTTTATACTTTGATTTTTACTTTTATTCCTATGTACAATATATCTGTATGGTATTAAACTTCAATTCCAATCTACATACAATTCACATAGCTCACAAACACTAACTGACACACACAAAAGTTGCTTCCATATGGTATTTGGTCTATTTGTCCAACACCATGATATTTGATCTAAGGTGATAAAATGCACTCAGATTTGGACTTGGCTTAGAATGGAATCATCATTGACGAAAACATGGTATCTACATAAAACACAGGGGTCAAGGTACAGCTATCTGTTGTTGACTTTGATCATCAGTTGTTGTTATTCTTACCCAAAAGTGAATGAACAAGAACAATATCTAAGTTTATTGAAGGAATTTTGCAAGTTAATCCAGCTCTCTTCATGAGTAATATAAAATATGCAATGTAGTAGTACAGGTTTTTTTTTTGTGTGTGGGGTGTCAAGTATGAGTACCTGTGCATCTAACATGATTTCGCAGATTTCACTGAATCAAATTTATGAAAATGATATGCAGTTGTATTTGTCACATTTCTTTCGACACAGTGTACTTACCTTTTGAAATTGAACCCTCTGCTCTTCATAATTTCTAGTCAAGTTATCATAGTCTGCAAACAGCTGATCATACTCCTCTTGAAGCTTCTCTTTCTCAAGCCTGTAGATGAAAACATGCATAAATTTATTATAATTTGATGGCTTTGTTTCATTGTTGGCCCATACTTGCAATTTTGTTTCTTGTCCTATACTGGCTGACTCTTATTTTGGATTTAGAAAAAAAAAAGTATGTTTTTTCTATTTGCAGGGCCAACCATTTTTTTGGAAATTCCTGCATATTTAGCTTTTTTTTCAAATTGTTGTTTCCTACAGATGTACAAATAATCATTTTTATTCATAATCAATTTTAGAATTCCTGCATATTTTTTTTATAAATTTTTGTTTTCTGAACATGATATAAAATACTCATTTTGTAGATTTTGTGTTAACTACCAATGCTGACTTAATTTGACGCCAGAAGTATCTTATTTTTTCATATTTTGACCCTTAATACAATACATATGCATGCATACTTCTAAAAAATCTCGACCAAACACCCAAAGAAAAAAACAAACTCTGAAGGGAAAAAATATTGGTTCTCAAACCCATTTGACATTTTCGTCTTGCAACTTGACCTTATATGACCATTGACCTTGGTTTGTGACCTGACCTCATCAACGATTGAAAGTTACCATATTATATCCAATTGGACTTCAACTTTTCAATAGACCACTTTCGTATGTCCTATAATGCATCTTGAAAGTACAGCAAATACAGGACCTTGTGACATAGGCTGCTCAGTCTGCCATATTAGAAGTTCTGCACATTGCGCACAACTCGACTGCGCAATTTACGTTACAAGGTCCCGTATTTGTGGTACTTTCAAGATGCATTATGGGACATACGAAAGTGGTCTATAGAGGCTAATTTGACAATCTTACAACTTGACCCTATGACCTTTGACTTTTGGTACGTGACCTTTGAAGAAACTCATCAACAAATAAAGGTTGGCATATTAATACATCCATACATCAAGTTTGGTTCCAATCATGCAGACTTTAACTTTTCAAATTACGACTAATTTGTCATCTTAAAACTTAACTTTATGACTTTTGACTTTTGTATGTGACCTTTGAAAAAAATCATAAACCAATAAAGGTTGGCATATTACATCCATACACAAAGTTTGGTTCCAATCAGACTTTGACTTTTGAAATTACGGCTATTTTGTCTTTTATTTTAAATCTATCTAAAAACTTAACATTATGACTTTTGTATGTGACCTTTGACCTCATCAAACAAATGAGGGTTTCCATGTTGCACCAATGCCCCCAGTTTGGTTACAATCAATCAAGGTATGCATAAGTTACAGGCAATTGTTAACTAATTTGCCCTTATATGACCTTTGACCTTAGTATGTGATCCTTGACCTCATCAACAAAGGAGGGCTGCCATGTTGCACCTGTGATTTAAGTTTGGTTGTAATCCATCAATGTATGTAGAAGTTACATGCAAATATTAACACTTTTCATAAAAGGCAACACAGTAATGATGCAGTCATCCACTACCGTGACATAATCCCTCTTCTCGTTTCAAACCAGAGAGATAAAATAGGAAAAGTTTCACCACCTTTAACATAAAAAAGCCTTCATACTTACACTGAATGCAGTGCTTTCTGCTTCTCCCCACGGAACATGCCTTCTCTCTGCTGCAATTCGGCCTTGTAAGTTTCATTGAGTTGTTGAAGTCGATGCATTTCTACTCGTAACTGGTCCATCAATTCCGTATTTTGTGCTCGTTCTTTCTCAATGTCATCATAGTACATGGTTAACTTTTCTCGTAGAGCACCATTCCTGTAAAAAGAATTGATAGCCTGGTTGACTAAGGTAAAGGTAAATGGAACAACCTACAGGGCTCGCACCAGTTAATAGCTGGCCTATTCTTTTACATGTTAAACACAGGCCAAATATTGTCATTTCCAGGCCAAATTAATGAATAGCTCATGTTCTCACCTAATCCTTCTTCAAGATTATGACGCATCCTTGCATTTAAGGTGAATTTTGATATGGGTTAATCGGCTTGATTTTGCAAAAGCCCATTTCAAAGGGGCATCTGCTACTTCAGCCAAAATTGCACTGTATTTCTAGTTTGCGTGTGTGGAAGATAGCAAAGAAAAAAGGGTCACAAGTCAGCCTAACCATGGACTATGGGCATAGTATATGGTCAGATGCTGGGGAAAGTTTTAGGAAAAATATTTAATTAAAAAACAATGACCAATCTAGGGTCTAATTAAATATGTTAATTACCTTTTTTTTTTTGAGAACTTCGACATTGGTGGGTTTAAGGGTTTTCAACGCTAATTTTAAAATACTTAGTAGAGGGCGACATTATTTTGTGAAGTGCATCCTACATGTGCAAGCCCAGGGTGCAAGCCTGCAGCTGGCGTACCAAATCTCTTTCAAAGTCATTGGGTTTGATCCAATATTATAATACTGATTTGAGAGGAATACACCAAGGCTAATATATTAGTACCAAATTGGTTATGGGGAAATTCTGCAAACATTAGTTGCAAAATAAGGGTGGATGTTACCTCAACGGGTCCTTCTTATTTGCAAAATGTAGCACTTCGATTGGCAGGGTTGTTTATTAGTCTCCTTTTCAAAATTTTCCATTTTCTAAAGAACACTTGTGTAATTTTTGCCAAAAATTATGTTTCTTAGTATAGATTTGGCTCGAAATTGGGAAGATTTGATATATGGATGGGTCCCCTTTTTCTTGAAAATTAGTATTTTAACGGGTGGCACTTCAAATTTACCAGAAACAACCCTATCTCTACTGAGCTTGAATACCCCAAGGGGAAAACAGCATCTCCTTCACAATTAGCTTGTTACTATATCAGCAATTAACAATACGGACATGCATTTGACTTGTAGTTCAAGGCGTGTATGTGCGCTGCTTAGGCATTCATGGATACTGCTTACACTGCTAGGTGTATTAAAATCAATGCCTTATGATAGTCGGAAGACTTGCAGCTTGGGGACGCATGCCCCTCTTAAATTTCTATCAAAATCTCATTGTGCGTTGGAAATGCAACATTTTGATTCCATTATTTCCTTAAACTTGAATTTCAATTTATCAACAATTTCGATGAAATTTACTTTCACTAATTTAGAACATTTTACATAAGTTTCAATGGTAAATAAAATTTTAGCGAGAGATTTAATTTAGCCATTTTGCTGTCTAGTGAAAGTAGTGAAATTTAATCCCTCACTTTAATTTCTCACCTTACAGTAACAGAAAAAAAGAATGTACTTTCTTCATTGCCCTGCAATCCAGTAGGCTACTGGATCGAGCAGCACAGCTGTAGACGTGGCTTTATTCAACCGCATTAATATCTTTTGACCATGAACACATTGTTGAGTTTTCAATGCTCCCAAAGTTAGTTTTCATTATTATCTTCTTGAAAAAATAATATCTAAAATCTGACCAATGAATAGAAATATTTACCTGGTCAATAAATAATGATTTACTTTTTTAGTCAAAAAGCGGCTGAATCCATTCAGTAGATCCGGCTTCATCAAGGAATTTTCATAGGGGAACCAGTTCTTGTCGCCATTTTGATTTCACCGCCATGTAAATCCTATGGGACGGCAGCCATCTTCGCTATACTTGAAACACAGACACGGTTTGCGTGTGAAACAAAATTCATTCCCTGTATATGCGTCAAGTGAAGATTTACGCGATCTGCCTGGATATCGGGCCAAACACCGAATATATCCGAGGTACAATAACTCTGCTCCATGAGCGACACAAGATGGGGGCGTGTACAGAATTTCAAAAAATGAGTTATCATCAGCTTTTATGGGTCCTTTGGAATGAGAAATGCATATGTAAAGCCTGAAAAAATTAGGGTTCAAAAGAAAATATGCGGCTGCATGAAGCTACATCCACCCCTGACCGTATGACATATCTCATACTTGATGGAGCCGGGCTGCTTGATCCAGAAGTCTAATGGATCAGCCGTTCTCCTGGACTGATAATAGATCCCAATCATGGTTGCCATTTGAAAATGCCTTTGATATACATGTTGGATAGTTGGATGCACATGTCCCTACTCTTTTGTGAGTAAACTAAATATTGATACCTACTCTGCATTTAAATTGTCAATTGTGAAGTCTCTGTCCTTGATGTCTGCTTCTCTGCTTTGAATCT
>JXSR01S064168.1:7361-20122 GCA_000969725.1 Ophiothrix spiculata
AAATCATATGAAGGACATGTCTAATGTTAAAAAGCTACTGTCTTATGATAAGGTAATCAAAAATATATGAATAGATTGATAAATTTCATCTTTGCATGTAGTCGTTTGCTGACATAGTAACGAGTTCCGTCATGAACCTTTTTAGAACCCCAGGGAAAGGAAAAACAACTTCTTAATTTAGGAACTCTATTTCAACTTATTGTTATGGGACTTATAAGTAAAAATACTTAAAGACATAACGCATAGGTATGATTGACTGCCGCAAGGCAAAGTGATTTGTGTCACTTCAGCTCGTGTATTATACCGTAGATGTTGAAGCAGCATTGATTTTGTCACCAGAGGTCCATTATCAGTTTCTGATATTATCTTTAAAAATACAAAATGATTTTTAAATACAAAACATCGATGGGTGTAAAAAATAACAATACCGTATATTCAGGTTAATGAATGAATAACTTTCGCCTATGTTGAACTATTATTGCAAACATAATTCTAATGCAAAACGTATTTTGTCTTTTACTGAAACTACAAATAAGGATAGGTAAAGTGCGTTTAGTATTAATACTGTTCCCTACTCTTGCTTGTATTTTATGAGTGTTTTATATATATATAAATTTGACATAATAATAACCGTAGTAAGACTGCATTAGTGCTGGAGATGAAACGACCTTGCATTGTTAAGATGGCAGGCGTCTGTTTATGGGAAACAAAAAGAAAACTACGAGGGTCATTCAAAAAGTTCTACCTGTTGTATCATAACTTTTGTTCTGTTTAAGGTCGATACTTGTAAATTGAAACAAGTATAGCTAAGAATGTCACCTACACATGGTAAAACAATCATATCAATATCTTGTCTAGATTTTTGTAGGTTACCTGAAAACCACAGTAAGGTTAGGGTACACCGGAAATGGTAAAATATCTAATGACATTTTACCTGCCTTATATGTGCAGCTTAGGTATGAAAAACGATCTGTAAACCCCAAAGTTATGAAAGTTACAGAATAACTCTGATATGAAAGTATACCTAACAGTCCAACAAAAAAAATTGTCGCTGATAAAGTAAACTTGTTACAGACATTAATTACCCAGAATCCCAAAGTTTGAAAGGATGTCTTGTACCCGCTCAGGATTACGAATATCAGCATAGTGTGTTTTTCTGTAGCCTGACTTTTCCAAGTGCGTTTTTATGTAAAAAGCAACAGTTGAAGTTACTACACCACCTTTTTCAGCCATAAACATGAATTAAAATAAAGCCTTACAATGCTACCATTTTGTATCTTGTTTTATTAAGTTAAATATCTTCGTAAACTGTGTCTTTGGTGATGTTGATATTATTTCTGGAGGGGCTATTTGTTCCTATTATTGTTATCCGTGTGAATTACCATTATTTGCAGCCTGGGTCAGCTTTTTTAATCCTCCCGCATAATTGTATGTTCATTCTTATGTTTTACAAATGTTTTACTGTATAGCAATACTACATGGCTAGATTATGGGTTTTCATAAAACTTACAGAAATCTAGATAAGATATTTATATGATTGTCGCACAATGTGTAGGAAACATTCTTAACTTTATTTTTGCCACATATTAAGTAGTTAACTTTATTAGAACAAAAGTTATGATGCAACAGGTAGAACTTTTTGAATGACTCTCGTAGATTATAGTCATATTATTGCGATGGCCTGTTCAGACCATCAGAAAATTAAGACATTTATTGTACATAGATCGCCTTACTGAATCAGCCGAAGTCGTATAATAGCATTCGTATTTTTACCTGAGAATCGAATCGTCATAAAGTAGCAATATTTCTTTCACTTTGGTTACGTTTTCTCACAATTTTATATGGCTAAAAACACAAAGGTGTTTTTTTAAGCAAAATATCTAAAAGTAACCGATCGTCGTCCGTTTAAACGGACATAAACGACAGCATTATCATCCACTAGAAATGAGCTGCACAATCCTATTAGCCTACAGTATTTTGTTACAAACTTAGTCCATTTCATTTTGTTAAAAGTATCCTATGTTTTATTGTTATTTAATATTTTGTTATATTTTGAAACCATTCTTGTTAAAAAGGTAACACAGTTCAAAATGTTCTGTTCTGAAGTTATCTATTATGGATACAAATTATGATGATTATATATATTTTTCATGTTTGCACTTTTAAATCTTGACAAGTTAATTTACTTATAATCTGAATGAATTATGAAGTACATTGCTAACTTCTTGCAAACCTTTTTCTAGTATCTACCATACTTTCATTCCACATTTTATAAGAATAAAGACATACATGAGTGGTTAAACATACATCGCATTCTTGTACTTAAGGCGCCTTGTCAACGCTAGATAAACCTAAATGAATATGCAATTGAGACAGTGAATTACTTCACAAGTACCTGAAGTGGTTAGATAAGCGCTCTACGAAATCTGCCACAAGGGAAACATGCATTATTAGTATAAATATTCATTGAATGCATATTCTTCCTTCTTAAGAAGATTTCAATAGCAGACAACTCTAGGTTTTAAGAAAAGTGTGTTTTGATCAAAGAGAGGGGACGGGTGAAGAAAAAGAACTTTCACTTAATTTGTAGCACATCAAAGAAATTATTCTGTTGCATCAAAAAGAAGTTCATTGTAATTTTTAAAAGGTTTTACTTTAAGAAAGTTAATTACTTTTAAGATTACTTGTCCAATAGATTTCTCTGTAGACATATTCTTTTAATATAGCGATATCTTAATGTATGGTGCTCTTAGTTAAACTTGCAATTGTAAATTGCAAAAAAATTATGAACCTTGATATTTGTATTTTGAAGTGATTAAATAGTTATTAAAATTATGAATTTTTTCAACGCTTTCACTGTTTTAGTTTTTATTGTCACTTGATGATTTTCCGTTTCGATCTTTTGTAAATGTGAAGAAGTGATAAAAATATCATCAAAATATGAACTAATTTGAAATTGTGCTTCGGAAAAATATCATAAGTACGACATTGGAAAATATCATGTCAAGTACTTTTTTACAATATAATAGGAATTGAAGTTTTTAAAGAGATGATGGTGCATTTTTAAGAAAACCATTCAGCTGTTGTTTTTTTCTTGTTGGTAAGGTGAATCGAATCATATAATACCTTATTGCTCGATCATATATCACCTAAGTATGACAACTAGAATATATTTAAATCAAAATTATTTATTAGAGTTCGACATTAAATTCAGTTGTACCAAATAGCATCCATGCATTTCTATACAAACATGTTGTTTAGGCAATGATCTTTGAATAAAAACATTATGCATATCCTGTCTATGGTAATTTTGAAGTTTTGAATCAGTGTTACAATGACAACCGAAAAGGCAACAATACGATAAGAGACAACATCAGTTTAAAATTTCTGACCATGAAATCCTGTAATTAAAGAATTATTAATATTCAGCTGATTTTAAATAAGGGAGTTAAGAAATTTATATAGAACATCTTTATAGTTACCAATCATTTGGAAAGAATTATTATTTAGAACATTCAAATAAGTGGATATAAGGTTAGGGTAGGCCGTCCAATTTGGGATGTAGGGGGTGGTGTTGTTGCAACCCAGCGACATTTTTGACAATTTTAAATCACCATTTAAAAAATTGCGCATGCTGTAAGCATGGTAAGGCTGAAACTTGCAAGGCATGTTAAAATTACCATTTTCCTTCGTTATATGCAAAAAACCTTGGCCAATTTTCGTGATTTTGGTATCACTGGATATGGGAGGACCATACCTATCTATTGATAGTAAAACTAGTTCATAGGGAGGGGGGAGGTTCCGTTTCAAAAAAATCAGGGAGGGGTTGTATCAACGCCCCTTTGGTTAGACGTGTTATAAAAAAACTTGGTTAGACGAGGGTTAATCAAGATGAAACAATCATAGAGACGTGCACCTATTCATTGCTTTATTTTTATCATGAAAAAGGAGAAAACAAGGAGACAAATATGTTATTGTGAAGACCTCGTTTATATTCTTGGTTTACCTATTTGAAATTTAAGGTTTTACTAACTAAACACAATTATTATAAAAAAAAAAACGATAACAAAATAAAAACCACGTTATACAAATAAATACAATAATTTGAAATTCTAAAAGTTGCATGGCTTAGTGTTTTTAAATTTTCAGCATATCATCTATTTCAGGTACAATAGTTACACCAACAGAATTAGATTAAAACCCCTTTAGCGTGAACAAATCGAGACAACCGACTCATGAATTTAGCATTATTTTCAACATCTTTGCTCAGTGTCACTCGATAAACACGACAACCCACGACCTAAGGCAACACTTCAACTTAAGATTAAGCCTGCTGAATTAATATATAAATACGGTCTGGGAAACCCAATCGTATTTGGAAACCTTCATATCAATTATTTTAATGAATCTTTATAAAACTGTATGTAATTAGGGGGAGGCCAATGAAATAAGTAACATGTATAATATTCACCATGCGATCGATTGTCATGACATGTTTTGTGATTATATAGGATACACTTTTATCATTGTTTACCTGCTTTGATATGACTCTATATAAATTGGAAAGACCTGTGATACCTTTATCTTAACTTGTGACTAAGAATTACAAATTGTTTTTTAAACTTTAAACAAAACATTAATGAC
Organism: Ophiothrix spiculata; assembly: GCA_000969725.1. Classification (NCBI taxonomy): domain Eukaryota; kingdom Metazoa; phylum Echinodermata; class Ophiuroidea; order Amphilepidida; family Ophiotrichidae; genus Ophiothrix; species Ophiothrix spiculata. The sequence goes on from JXSR01S064168.1 coordinate 12,006, forward strand.
AGTTATAATGAGAAAAAACGTCTTTCATACAACAAAATACATTTAGTTTTTAAATCAAACATGTTAATATATAACATTTTGTTCATAAAATTGCCAATTGACAAATTACTGTTTTCTGTAAAATTATCAATTGGCAAATAAAGGTAAAATCAGCATTTTTTTGTCTTACCAATATTGTGTCATACAACATATTCTTGTCTAAAAACTGTTCACTATGACCATGATGACATATAAACGCTGGAAAAAAAAAATACATTGTTGTACGAGCTACATAACAATGCACAGGGAATAGCACAAACGGTTTGCCCTTTCTTATAGATTGCGAAATGATCTAATACGGTTGAGCATAATGAACTGATAACCTGCTCATTTGATCCAAAACGACAGGTTGTACAGCCCTTTTACAAAAGCTGTCACACGTAATTTCCATTAATCTTAACCATTGGCAGGATAAAAACGATAATTGACATTATTTGAAGACACCCGTAACTACCATTAACAGGATGAACAACAACTGAAAGATGGGATGAAACCAGACGCTTTCTAAACCCGTGACATCAAATTAGCTTTGAGAAAACAACCTACTCATGTTGTATTCAGTTACATATTGAGTACGTACAACTTAAAAGGCCAGAAGATTGTACATGTGTACCGACTTTGTAGGTGTTCTTCTTCGTAAATACTTTACGTCCTTTCTTTGTAAAAGTGTAATATCATTTGTTAATAAATAATGATAATAATGAGAAATTTTAGAGCATTCATAACAAAGAAAGCCGCTGACACCAGTATTCAAAAGTATCTCAAATTGGCAAAAGTGTCTCAAATTGAAAATCATCTTATAATGTATCTCACTTTGCTTCAAAAATATTAAGCAAAATGAAATACATTATGAGATGATTTTCAATTTGAGACACTTTTGCCAATTTGAGATACTTTTGAATATTAGTGTGAGCGCTCTACATACTTGTAACATAACCTTAAAACTATACAATTTTTACAAATACACATTGTTACAAACAGAATCATGTACAATAGGAGAAAATGGTCAAGATAAAGTTAATTTTACAAGCAGTCACTCAAAATAATCCTCAAAAACTAAAATCTTGAGAGTACGCTTAAATAGCCGAAAGAGACTTGAGATGAGGATTTGAGGGTCCGACCTGGAAAGTCTTTAATACCAGAATGAGGATCTTATATTCCATGCGCTTTGATATAGGCAGCCAATGGAGATCCTGTGACACTGGTGTGATGTAATTCATGCGTTTAGTCAGCAGGGTTGTAATGACTCGACTCGAATGACTCGACTCGATTCGGACTTGGATTCGACATTTTGTGACTCGACTCGATTCACTTTCTCTGGATGACTCGACGAGACTTAAGACTCGATACCCTCTTGACACGACTTTAATCAAGACTCGACGTGGGCAAGACAATTTAATAAAAACAGGGATTTTCAAAGGAAATATTGAGTTTTCATTGGCAAAAGGTTGAGCAATGTTAATAAGTGATACATCATTTTAAAGCTTGTAATTTCAGCATTTTTAATATGGGCAAATCAGACAAATGATTTTTCCCGAATTTGTCCGGGTTTCGTGGGAGCAAAGTTTTTAAAAGAATAAACACTACCGAATAAGTTTGACAATTTGTAATATTCACGAATATATATACGTGTATATTTCATGGTGGCATTGCAACTCAGTGGAAATTATAAGATAAGCTTCGAGGTTGGTTTTATGGCGTGACCGAAGTTTCAATAATAAAAAAACAAAATACTAAATAGTTTGTGTCATATATAACAAGTCAATTGCAAATTCATTCATAAAACAAGTAGTACATGTACAAATTCAACTTAGGTTCACATATTTCATCAGCAATCAAATTGACCGTAACGTATAATAAACACTTATTAGATCCAATTAGATTCCCTTAAGCGTGTAGGAACCGAGACGGCTGATGTGTAAACCTGGAATTATTTTCCACACCGATGCAAACTGTCACTCGATTAACATGACACAACACTAGACCCGAGGCACTGTTTTAAATTAACATAAAGCTTTCTGAATGTGTACTAGAGATTACCGAGTTCCATCCAAGGAAATGTTTTTCTTTTCCATTTCCAAAAGCATCATCTGAATAAACTGTTTGATATTACAAAAAGTATTACTGCAATTTTTTTATTTCGTTCCAAAATACTCAAAGAAGTTCCAGATATCAGAGCAAAAAATAGGAGTTTCGCCAATTCTATACATGTATAGTTGATATCGCAACGAAACCTTGTATTTTATAGATCATAGAGCTATAATAAGCGGATAGAGCATAAGTTTTGAAAACGTTATCATCGCTTCTTTAAGTTATCATATCCAATATAACTGTAATGGAATGCTTAATGCTTTTTCAAATAAATTCAGGCTTTAACATAAGCAGTATTTTTAGAAGACAACATTGTCAATGATAATCCCTATATGAAGTATGAATGATTAATAATACTGAATAGTTGCATTTAACCGATTATCTAAGTCTGATATAATGATGCTGTAGTATAATACTTATACGATTTTCTACGTTTGCGTTTTTTTTTAATCATTTGTCACCTTTTTAAAGAATGTTTTATTTCAAGAAACATCAATGTTGGATGTCAAATTAAGATATTAGAAATACATCAAAAATCGTTTAAAGAGACATTGATTCTTATGCTGTACATACGACACTGGAATCATTCATAAATAAAACTCTAGTAGTCTTTTTTTTTTTGTTATAGCCGTTATAAAATATAAGACAACCAAAGTAAAGTTGTATTAACTGTTACCATTTTGCTTAACTTTATATCCAAAGTTTATAAGTCAATAGTTTAGTCAATATGCACAACGTCAAAAGCATGACAAAACCCTCCCCATATGAACTACAGATATATCGTGTGTCTGCTAACGTGCACGGGTGTCATTCCATTGGGGACAGGATACACGCCTCCCCCACGTTTATGAAGGGTTGGGGACACAATATCAAATGTCCCCCACCACCCCACCCACGGTTTTGAATACAGACGATTTATTTGCTAATTCCTTCACATTACCCACAATCATACGTGTTAGGAACATCTTTACAATGCAAAAAACGCTAGGGCTTCAATAGGATTCGCCCCCAGACCCCCGCCAAGGGGCTCTACCCACTGGACACCCGCCGGGGGCTCCGCCCCCTGGACTCCCACACTTTTAAATGAAATGACGCCCATTCTAACGTGATTGGCGTGTAACAACTGAAGTACATATTACAAATGGAAGAGTAAGATATGATGACCTGTGAACTATAATACCTATATATTTAAGGCTATATATACGACAGCTGGTATATTATAAACCCCTCTTTACCCAGCGGTTCATTCATCATGTTGGCGTTATTTTACCCCTAAAGTATATTTGAATAAATTGTATTTAAATAATTTTGTATATACTAGTACTCAATGGAATTCTTTTAAATTAGAGAACATTAACAAGATACAAATATGACGACGAAAAAAGATCAAGTCTAATGAAGTGACGATTGATCATAATGAGTTAAATTGACAGTAGCGTTATTCTAAACAACACGTTGTATATACATCCCTTATACAGAACTTTACTTAAATCATTTGTGGCATGACAAAGGCAAGTGTTTGCATTATCTACAAGATTAAGTGAATGCAACGGGTCTGTTCAGCAAGACGGCAAGATGGAATGAAACCAGACACTTATACCTTCTATGACATCGGATTTGCTTCTAGAAACCAACCTCCTGGTGCTAACCATGCCATGTTGTATTCGGTTACATATAGAATACGCAAAGTAGCAAAAGTCAAATGGCTATTAGCAGAAGCTACAGAAAGTTTTACCTGTACATCGACTTTTAGATGTTCTTCTTTACATACATTTTTTCCGTTAGTGAAATTGTATTTGCAATGTTCATATTACGTTTAATATTTTATACAACGTAACATATTCAAAGAGCTGAATTTCCCTTTCCAGTAGAGAAATATCAATATCGTAAATGGATGATTACATCAGCTTAATAGTAAATTTTAAATCTGCAATGCCATCAAAGAAAAAATAATAAAATTGACAGACTATAATATGAAACATATGAACAAAATCATAGACTTACGTAAAAAATAAAAGCAAACTAAAATTGATTTATATTACCTTGTACAATCAGAAGTATTAAATAGGTGACGGAAGTTAAACACTGAGAAGGAAGTCAACTATTCCAGTCTGGATTGATAAATGACAGTAATTAAACAGCTATAAATATAGCTGGATTTATATACCGACAGGCGCTTTAACCAATCTGTGAAATGCAAGAAGTTCTTCTACTTCACTCGTGCATGGATAAATTATAATGTGACAGGTACTTGAAAGTTATATTTGAATAAGTGATATTTGCAATTTGGATATAAATGTCAACAGAGATTATATTTATGCAATAGCAAATTAATGGTAACTTATTACCTTAAAATCAGTACTTAAGCTAACTTCCACGTGAAATACAACTTTTATATAAATGTGTAAATACTCTTTCATTTATTGTTGCACATTGAGTTGAATAGATTACAAAATCGAAATTACCAAGAATGGTAATTTAGTGTAATTTTACAATAATTTTTTGTAACTTTAATTAAGTGTTTTTTATTTAAATGAAACGCGTGTAGTTGGCAGAAAATAAACAAATACAAGATTTGTATAAGAGTGATTGACAGGAAAAGAATGTGTTTATGTGCGGCAACAAAAGCCTCTCCGTGTCTGTCATCTTCTTTGTCTATAACCCACCTGCAATGACGGGTAATAAGTGTCGTACTCCATAGTTTAAACACTTTTAAATTGTGTTCGAACCACATCTATGCCACGACGCTTTAATAGGAACAATTAATGTTCAACTATGCTTCAAAACATTTTATTGATACTGGCACAAGTACATTAATGACTTTTGATTTGTTTTGATTGAGGAGAATAGCTGATAATTATCATTTATCAAAGAGATAACAAGTTTATTGCAAATACAGCTACACCTGTATTTCGAGACACGTTAAACTGCTAAGCTTCAACGTAAACGTATTAAAAACATTGCATATCTATAAACTATTTCTGTAGTCTGACAAAAATTATACATATATACCTAATACTGAGGTAAACTCTCAAATATTTGTCCAAGTCGTAATAACGTTGCATTAGCTACTAAGTTTCCTCACGACAAATCCATTAAGCACTTAATTGTTGTCTACTAAAGAGGGACCACGTCATAAACCATTTGTCACGTGATTTAAATTCGATTAACAACAGGTGTGTAAACCATGGTTTGATAAACGGAGTCCCGTAAGAACGTTTGTTTAATAAATTATAAAGAGATTGATAGATACAGTCTTACTATGACAGATTTATCGATACTGTAATAGTGTACGCTGAAACTGAAATGTAATTAACCGGTGACTAGTGCGTTGCTCTTCTCTTCAACTGATGTGTTGTAGTAATGATAAATGAGGAATAATGAAATAAACTAGTTATAAACCTCTTCAACCGAATTTGTGTTTTAATGATACAACACAAGATAAGATAATCTTTATATTTTAGTCATTGTAATTAAGCAGCAACGTAGACACTGAAATAAAACGTTTTTCTTGAGATTTTCAAAGGATATATCAACGCTTAATTTAGTAAGTTTAACTCAGCATTGCTGGCTACGTTTTAATATAAAGAATATGTCTATGTTGGTTCCAAATTAGAAATCTAGAGCATTATCTCAAACGGAACGACAACTTTAACGACCAGGAAAAAAGTACTTATATTCATTTAGGGGCGGCTTCAAACCTCAACCGGCTGTTGTCTGCCGGTTATGGACGGTTCAACCGGAAAAAACAATACCCAACTGTCTAGATCCGCCCAAAACCGGCAGGCAACCGCCGGTTGGATTCTGAAGTCGTCCCTTAAATAGTTTTATTTTTTTGGTGATATGTCTTCCAGGGGGTTGTTAAGTCCCCCCTCCCCTGTTATTTTGTTATTGACACGCCCAATATTTGTTTGGTACTATAGTATAGGGTATGCTATTTTTTCTATTGATAATAAGACCATTGAAATAAATGTAGTGATGGAAGCCATCTGAAAGAAACTAAAGTCCTCATTTAGAAAAATACCTGCATGATATGGACCTTACATAAATGTTAAACTTATTGTTTGCTTAATTTATCACGCAAAAAAATACTAATTATCCGACAGGTAGGCCTACAACTTTTATAACAGAATTAGCTATTTTTTATATACTAACCAAAATCAAAAAATCACGTCATACGTGTACACATTTGATATTAGTAACTTTTATATATATAACATAAAGGGTATGAGCATTAGAAACCTTTCATTCTAATAATTTAAAAATATGTGAATACAATTTTTAAAATCAAGATTTTTAGATTGTACTTTAAATCAGATTATTAGATTGTACTTTAAATTGACTCGGCAATAAACAATATCGTCTTAATTCAATGTTAGAAACACTATTTTCAACACAAAAGACATGATCTTGATATCTAAATAATTTAAAGAGGCAATAAAACTTTTTTTTTCGTTGAAAATGCTGAACGAATATTCTTTCTCTACATACACTTGTCCTTTAAATAAAATCAGACAGATTTCACTTCATTTTCAAGAATAGATCAGTCACCATGGGAAATGATAAGGAATATGATTTGTTTTGTGTCAAATAATGTAGTCAATAATACGTGAATACGTGGGTTAACCTTGCCTTTCGATGTTTTTGCTTCTATACATAGTTCCGTCAGTACTCTTGGGAGAAGAAAGCAACTGATATTCTAATACAGTAACTATCTTTCAACATAATTGTTATGGGACTCTATCACTAAATCATATTTAAAAACAGAACGCATAAATATAATTGACTGCTAAAGGCAAAGTAATTTTTTGCACTTCAATTCATATATAACAATGTTGATGTGGGTGCATGATTTACCAGCACCCATCTAAATAAATTTGACATTAGAAGGCCATTATCAGATATAGGATGATTTAAAATACTGTTTTTTGATAAAAACGATTTATTGACGGTTGTTTGTTAGATTCGAATACATTTTGGTTAAGGACGTTAATGAATAACTGCCGTTCGTGCGGAACTCCTTCAAATATATGTCTTGGGAAAAATGATATTAAAATGTAACAAGAATAGACACGGATGAAATAGACGAGTGCATTTATATTTTTAGATTTTTGATATGTTGTTACTGAGGATGAATACTACTTATATCAGTTAAAAACCTTTTATTGCAATTTTTTTGGGTAAAGATGCTGAATAAATCGAATTCACGTCTATTGATGTCTCACATTTCTTCAATTTAACACTTACGTGGGCAAGGTCCTCCACTTGCCCGTCAGTGGTCAAGGAGGGGGGGGGGGTCCATATGGAAAAACGCGAAAGTGTTTCGGGAAGGAATTTTACGTTGAACTCTGGTCATGGGTAAAAGTACTTAAACTAAGAAAAACAAAAATGAAAATCAAGATGGCGATCAAAACAATATTTGCCATGTTGCATCAAAAATGTTCCGCCCAATATATATTTGAAAACTCATTTCCCAATGGAATTGTTCAATAAAATTTGGCTCATATTTGCAGTTTTTACATACAAATACATTCCTGAAATAAAATTTGAAAAAAGGGGGTTAAGTTACATTGAGTACAAACTGAGAATATGGCACAAACATAATCTCATTTGTGTTGCCTTGAATGGTATTGCTGTATCTTGCAGTGACTCTTACGCATGCTTTGATCATCAAATTACTACAAAACGTCTACAGAATGTAGAAATGAGAATTCTGTAGCTGGACATTGACAAAACTCAATTTTCAAGATTTTGTGACTTAACCCCCTTTTAGTTCTTGGGTCCTCAAATGTTCGGTTACGTTTTTATGGGCAAGCAAATTTGAAGAGCGCCCTCGAAAATGCTCATTTATGCTCGATTTAAATTACTTTTACCACCAAATGAATGGTATGGTAAAGTTATAAAATTACATAAAAGGACGATGAAAATTACTTCGCGTTTTTGCACTGACGCGCAAAAAAAAATATCAAAATATTTGGACCCCCCCC